>JAGFNQ010004119.1:37423-86433 GCA_024364735.1 Boesenbergia rotunda | reverse complement strand
ATGAAGTCCTCGTAGTGCTTGTAACCCGCATGTGGAAGAACTCCTCATAGAACTCTTGCTCGAAATCTGCCCAGCTCATCTGGTTGACTATCCTCTTACTCTTGACCCGCTCCCACCACATACGAGCATCTCCAGTTAGGCAGAAGGAGGCACATTTGACCTTCTCGACTTCTGGCCAGTCAAGAAGCTCCATTGTGCTCTCTAAAGTCTTGAACCAAGCCTGGGCATCCCAGGGCTCAGTCGTGCCTGAGAAGCTTTCAGGTTTCAGCCTCTGCCACTGGACGAGGTATGCTTCTTGTCTTCGGTTCACGGCAGGGGTCTCCTGTGGGACGGGTGGAACTTCGACCACTACTGGAGTTTCCACTCCTGCTGTGGGTGGTGTAGGGGGCGCTGGGTGCTGATTTGCCATCAGTGTGGCGATGATCTTCTGTTGTTCTGTCATCTGAGCTTGCATTTGAGCAATGACTGCCATCAGGTTTGGCTGTTCTGTGCCAGGCTCATTGTTATCTTGAACTGGAGTGCTGTTCCTTGCATTAGGAGCTCGGCCTCTTCTTGCCATCTAATAATGCATAAGGGAACAAGAAATCACTACTACATCTCTAGGTACAAACTTGTTTTCTTACTTAGTATCCTAATGTCCATTCTAGGGATTAAACATGATTCCGTGATACTAAGGGATTAAACATGCTTCCTTGTTCTATGCACATATGAGTAAGTACTTAAGCATTTCTCTATACTGTAATGAAGTAAAGGAGCAATAGAAAAACTGAAACTTAAAACTTTCTTACTTGGAGACGGCAAGGTTGATGCTGATGTGTGTGTGATGCTGGAGAATGGGAACTGCTCTGATACCACCTGTAGCGACCCGCCTTCTCTGCCTTAGACGGATCGTTACATTTGTCTACTTCTTGACTCTAATGCACGACTAAAAATGCGCAAATCTTTTTTTTTCTTTTTAATCTATCTAAGAATGATATTCTAACTTAATTAGTCATGCATGATACCATGTCACACTTTCTTTCTCAAAAACTCGTAAGAAATTACTTATTGAAACTTGCCTCGCCCAACTTAGCTTACGGGTATCAGTCGACTGATAAGCCTGAAATCTGAAATTCAGGTTTCGAAACTTGTTTCAAAACTCCACCAAACCTATACTTTCGAGCCATATAAAATCATGACACCATTTCTATACTCTATACCAGTTTCCTAAACAATTTAGCCAACCAAAACGAATCCATAAACTCGAAATTAGGACTTTTGCGAGATTTAGCAAGTTATGAAAAACTATTTAAACTTTAGGCTAGAGTTTGTACCAAACTTAACTTTTAACCATTTAAACTCATCATGCAAGATTCTATAACATCCCTAAGGCATTATCAAATGAGAAAGCAAGTTTTCTAAACATACTTAAGCAATAAAAACTTGATTCAAAGGAAAATTAATACTATCTTGGCACATGCATCTATTTCTCTAATAAAGTATCAATATTTCAAACTACTCACACTTCTACTCATCCAATGCAATCATAAGGACATGTATGCTAAATGAAATGACATGGAATCTTTACTCTAAGAAATTGAGCATGTAAAACTATCCAAAGCTTAAATGTTCACTAAACTCCATAAAGCAAGAACTTGAAATTTGAATAAACTAAAACATTGTAACTCAAATAACTAAATTGTCTCGTCTCAAGGATCTCTCCAAAATCAGCCACCACACACACTTTACTCAGCACCGCCTCGTCGCCTTCCTTCAGAATTGCTTGCCTTTACCTTTATCTGCAGTAAGAGGAAATGCAACTAGTAAGCAAAAAGCTTAGTAAGTACTATCTAGCTCACAAAATCTCGAAATGTGCAAACATGCTTCTTGAACAATATGAAAATCATATGAGATACTTATATGCTTGAAAGAAAACTGATCTAAACATGTATAACTCAAAACATGCATACTCAAGCATTAATAAATCTCAACTTGTTTTTCTTGGCTCAACTTGAAACTTTAGCTATTCTTTAACTTTTTGAAAACTCTTTAAACTTTAGAAACTTTGCTAAAGCATATACTTGAAAATAATAATCACTTGGATCCACTGGAGACGTAAGTACCATCTCATATGCGCGTTCCCTAAAAGGTTGGGGTAGCGAGCCACCAATCCTAATAGAGCAGACCTTGGTCTACCAGGGCCAAGACCTTGGAATTGGACACCTGGATTTCTTTAACGACGCCCTTGGACGCCGGGTACTGGCCTTAGAAAATAAAATAGCTTTTCTTTCTTTTCTTTCTTATCTGTAAATGCCTTGGCATTTTCTCGAGCACCTTGCGTGCTAAAATCCCTAAGTCTTGACTTTTGGGGATTTCTTAAGGCCTTGGCCTTTTCTTTTCTTATCTTTATCTTCTCTTTTCTTTTCTCATAACTTTCTTAGCCCCTAATCTCATATAGGGTGCTTAATCAAACTTATACAAGCATATAATGAACTAAGATCACATGAAAAATCTCAAACTAAAGGTAAATGTCTCTTTTAAAACTTTTAAAGGAAATTCTTGCGGAAAAACCGCCTCTTACTGCAGGTGAGCAGTACTTACCTTGATATCTTGGACTTACAACCAAGAACGACGTCGGAGGTTCGAGAGAAACTTGAGATCTCGGAGATTTCTTCGCGCCTACGCGTTCCTCTCGTCGAGACGAACGAAACGCTCTAATCCTCCTTGCTTCTTCCTTGGCCGGCGCCCCCTTAGAGGAGGAGAGGGGGTGGTGTTGGCGTCGCCCAAGAGGGGGAGAGGTCGGCGTGAGGGTTTGGAGAGGAGAGAAATAAAACTTCTCTCTTTAATCATCTATTTATACTTATGGGGCGGATTGACCTAACTACTCTATAAATATATTTCTCTCCATCTTTTGTTGTGCTTGATACCCTAGCCTAGTCGGTCGCGCTCGCGCCTGGTCTCCTGCTGGTCGCGGGTTCGAACCCCCTGCTGCCCTTAAACGTTTTTCCTTTTTTAAATATACTAAACGGACTCGGAAAATTCCATAAAAATATTCTAAAAATCCCTAAAAATATCTAGAATATTTCTAAACCAATTTTAAATAATTCTAAGGACTTTAAGAACTAAAAATGAAAATTTTGGGACGTTACATAACTTGCCCCTACTCCTTGGCGTGCCCTTAAGGTGGGCGATCCCTTGATCGTCGGCAGATCAAGCCCCGAAAAATCCGGATAAAACGCAACATCCTTCTCGGTGGAGTAACCTCTCCACAGCGTTTCAAGATGGATCAAGTATAAAGTACAGGAAACACAGGAAGAATCTTACTTAGCACTTGGAACACCAAGAACACAAGCAAACTTCTCCTGAGCTCCACCCAACGCAGATCTCACGCAAGAACTCCCTTCTTCGTGTCTTCTCGCTGATGGACTCGCCAAGCTTCTTGTTTCTCTTCCAAATGCTCAAGTAACAGAAGGTTGCTTCAAGGATCACAGTTGCTTACTCAAGATGATGGAACAGAGTTGTCGCAAGAACACTATGTGGAGAACTTCGTTACTGAGACTTGTTTTTTTTTCCGTTGTTAAGACTTCTTCGCCACCAAGCGCTTAAGTCTCTCCCACTGATCGTCAGGTCACAGCATCTCACTGCAGCCTCCAGCTGCTCACCTGCAACCGCTCACCTACCACTGAGCTCTTCTGGATTCCCTGAGCTTTCCTCAGCCGAGCCCCAGTCAGCAGCGCCAGCGTCCGTTGCAACCTGAGATGGAAAATAGACAAACTTGCTCCAAGGAATGACTCTCATTCACTCTCCTTGATTGTTTGAATCCATTCCTGTCACATGCAATCTTGATCAGATCATTAGCACAACAAATCAAGCAGAGAATCAAGTATCAGAGATCAAGAGCAGAAGAATCAAATGTGTTCAGACGTGATCAGAGTGTCTGACAGTGCGTTTAAATTAAAGTGATCGGTCACCAGACCGATCAGGATGATCCCAGACCGATCAGGCTCCAGCCTGATCGGTCCCCAGTGAGAAACCTGGGATCGCAAGCTCGTATGATCCGTCACCCTGACCGGTTACCAGATCGATCACCAAACCGATCCAGAAATCTGCTTGCCGCAATCTCGCCTGAAATACACTGCTGATCGGTCACCAGACCGATCAGGACACTCCCTGACTGATCAGGCTCCAGCCTGATCGGTCCGGGTGAGAAACCTCGCGACAGTTGATCGTTCAGATTGATCGATCAAGGTTTCTCCCTGATCGGTCACCAAACCGATCAGGAGCCGAACAGTAGGTTTGCCAAAGTTACTAGAAGCTCCCTGATCAGTCACCAGACCGATCAGACATCGCTGGATCGGTCACCAGACCGATCCACGAGGGAACTTCGTGCCAACTTCTCTGATCGGTCACCAGACTGATCCGGGCAAGGCCAAACCCACTCTAAGTCAAGAGAACTGGCTCCCAGCCTCCCCTGACTCGTGCTCAGTCCCTCAGACCAAGACTCCGTGCCCAACTTCACTCACTGGGACTTCAGTCAACCTGGCTTCACTCACCAGGACCCGGCTTCACTCACCGGGATTTTTAATCGTCTAACCCTTTGAGTTAGGAATTTTCACACCTAGCCCTCCAAGCTAGGACTTTTCCACACCTAACCCTCCAAGTTAGGATTTCATCCACCTAGCCCTCTAAGTTAGGACTTTTCCACACCTAGCCCTCCAAGCTAGGACTTTTCACACCTAGCCCTCCAAGCTAAGACTTTTCACACCTAGCCCTCTAGGTTAGGAATTTTCACACCTAGCCCTCCAAGCTAGGACTTTTTCACACCTAGCCCTCTACGCTAGGACTTTTCCACACCTAACCCTCCAGGTTAGGAATTTTCACACCTAGCCCTCCAAGCTAGGACTTTTCACCAACCTAGCTTCTCAAGCTAGGACCTGACCCTCCAAGTCAGGCTTTCATCAAACCTAGTCCCACTATGTATGCCTAGTCCACGACCAGGACTTAATCATAATCATCTAATCAACCTAAACTAAAATCGGTGTCAACACCAAAATAACAATTAGGGTCAGACTGCATCAACATAGACAAGGAGGATGAAAGAAGAAGAAGAGAGATGCACCCACTAGTCTTTGAAAAAGGGGGGAGGGTATTTATACCATCTAATGAATACCAAGGGTCTTTGTCCCTTGAGCTCCCTTCATCTTAATGCTAATAAAACCCAATAAATACCAAGTCTTTTGTTATCCCTTAAGACTCTTAATATTTTATTTATATAATGAATAGAATATCTTTTAGTCTTCCTCTTAAATAATATTTTATTAAATTTTTTAATGAATATTATCCATAATTAAGTGGTTGAGTCTAATCTAAATGAATCTAACTCAAATTAGACTCAATCTCATAATCCAATTGGATTCATTTGAGTCTAACTCAATTAATTTAATTTCAGATCACATTTTAGTCAAACTAAAATCATCGTATCTCCGAGACATCATGTCCTTTGTGTGTGACCCAATAGGTTCTCGTAACGTTGGCAATATGCATAAACAATGAGCAGCATCTAGCAATGCATCATTGCTACCTAAGTGACGAGAATGTCGAGATCCGACATAACCATTCTGTGTCTATTATGTTGTATGACTTTGTCATTCTATCCTTGATATCTAGATTGATCAATGAGGCATAGACCGTGTCATCCCCTTATCAATCATTGTGTTTCTTGATCCCTAAGTAGACTCACTCAAGCAAATGATCTCAATATCTCATATTGACTTATTTGAGCATGACCATGTATTTTAGTAGTCCTACTCGATCAAGGGACCCACATATATCACTCCCGTCATATGGGAGGGATAGATCCCATCTATTTCACTCACATCCCTCCACATAATTTGTTACATACCTAGTAATCACTTTTATAGTTCACCCTATTACGTTTGACGATATTAAATTACATAACTCCTTATGTAGGGAACCGTAGTTACTTCAGGTCTAAGGACTATTCATACTAATAGTCACATGAGAAAGTTTATGACACTCATATGACAATCTATGAAACTTTCTCATGGCGGGTCAATTCAGTATACATTCTCTAATGTATACCCACGTGTCAACTTGATATAACATATCCATGACTTGTGAGCTCAAGTCATTAATTGACCTACATGCTAATCTCCATACATTAATATTGTTCTTGAATATTAATGCTTGATTAGAAATAATTTAGTATAATGTTCTCTACATCATCTCACTATCGATTCAACCAATCAATATGATGTAGACAAGAATCTACTACCCAAGGGCATTATTATACTTAGTTATTTGACACAAATATAAAGTAATTATAATAATTAATCTTTGTCTTTATTAATAATAGAATATGATACAAAAGTCCCTAATCGATCATCACATAATTGGCTTTAAGGCTCCTACTAACAATCTCTCACTAGCACTTGTGTCAATCACTATAATATCTAATACCCAATGACCTAGTGTGATCATCATGCTTCCTCTGTGTCAAAGCCTTAATCAGAGGATCCACCATATTAGCATCAGTACGTACTCTGCATATCCTCCCATCTCCTCTATTGATGATCTCTCGAATGAGATGGAACCGTCATAGTATGTGTTTGGCTCGCTGATGAGAACGAGGTTCCTTAGCCTGTGTAATAGCCTCATTGTTGTCATAATAAAGGTCTATCGGGTTTGCTATACTAGAAACCACACCAAGCTCTACAATGAATTTTGGGATCCAAACAACCTCCTTTGCTACATCAGACGCAACAATATACTCGGCCTTTGTTATAGAATCTGTGATTGTATCCTGCTTCAAACTCTTCCAGCTCATAACACCACCATTCAAGCAAAATATATACATTGACTGTGATCTGAAATTATCCCTGTCGGTTTGGAAGCTTACATCACTATAACCCTTTACAGCTAGCTCCTTGTCGCCTCCAAATATCAAGAAATATTTTTTCGTCCTTCATAAGTACTTAAGAATATTCTTGACAGCTGCCCAGTGACTTTCACCTAGATCTGACTGGTATCTGCTCATCATACTCAAAGTATACGAGACATCTGGACGAGTACAAAGCATGACATACATGATAAACCCTACAATGGATGCATAAGGGATTTGATCCATGAGGTCTCTTTCCTTCTTAGAAGAGGGGCATTGAGTCTTCGAAAGATTCATACCATGTGACATTGGCAGAAATTCCTTCTTTGAATTATGCATGGTAAAACGATTTAGCACCTTGTCAATATATGTACTCTGACTTAAGTCAAACAATCTCTTAGATCCATCACTATAGATCTTGATGCCTAAGATATAAGTTGCTTCACCTAAGTCTGTTATTAAGAAACAATTTCCTAGCCACATCTTCATAGACTATAGTGAAGGGATATCATTTCCAATGAGGAGTATGTCATCCACATACAACATCAGGAAGATAACTATGCTCTCACTAACCCTCTTGTAGACAAATGGTTCATCTTCATTCTTGATGAAAGCAAACACTTTGATTGTATCATTGAATCAAAGATTCCAGCTTCGAGAAGCTTACTTTAGCCCATAAATGAACCTTTGCAACTTGTATATCTTTCCATCATGCTCTAGATCTACAAAATCCTTAGGTTGTGTCATGTACATATCCTTGAGTAGATTCCCATTCAGGAATGCAATTTTGATATCCATATGCTAGATCTCGTAATCATAGTAAGTTGCAATAGCAAGCATGATCTGAATAGACTTAAGCATCACAATTGGTGAAAAGGTTTCATCATAGTCGATACCATAAATCTGCTTGAAACCATTAGCTACCAATCTCCCTTTATAGATATGTATAAGATCATTCATGTCAGTCTTCCTCATAAAGACCCACTTACACCCAATGGATTTAATCCCCTTAGGGGGATCAAACACAGTTCATACTTGGTTAGTGTACATAGATTACATTTCGAATCTCATGGCCTCTAGTCATTTCTCAAAATCTGGGCTCATCACAGCTTCCTGATAGGATGTTGTGGGATCGTTTAGAATCGATAGAGGGGGGGTGAATATCGATAAACTTTTGGATACGTAACAATATTATGCAGCAGAAAAATTAAAGCAATGTTAACTCTTTTTCTTTTTACTTGGTTCAAAGTCTATGACGGCTCCTACTCCAAGGCCTACAATCCTTGACCGTTTTCGTTGGGCAATTCTATATTTCAGAAAACTATTACAAGAATTGAATCACGAATACAGAATTAAAGTAAAATACTTTAAAAAATACTGACGACCGAAAAAGAATCTGAAGAACGGAGCAGTAGGTCGTCGATCAGGAGCGTTGTTGGCGCTTGGAACTCGAACACGAAGGAAACAGAACTGAGCGCTTGAGTGCTTGAGTTGGAAAAAGTGTTCTCTGGAAGCATGGGGGCGTTCCCCTTTTTATACTGCTGTCCAGGGCGCCCCTGATGCTGTAGGGCGCCTGCCACGTCGCCTATCTACGCACGTCCTCATCCGCAGACTCGGCCAACGTCTATCCCTTTATCCAGGGTGCCTGGGACGTCTGGGGCGCCTGACTACTCACGAGCGGCTCCCATGCTTACGTGGCAGCTCAGCTTCACAGCCTCTGGAGTAACCTATCTGGGGCGCCTGTATCAACACAGGCGCCTGTGTTCTCGGGTGCTCTCAGGCACCTAGGATGCAGAAACTCCAACCTTTTGCTCCTGCAATCAGGGTTAGTTCTAAAACAGTAGTAATAGTTAAATATAAATAACAGCTTGTGCTGTCTTGGTTCTGACTTTGGGCTTCCAAATGGAACCCTAGGTCAAACTGACACCTACTGTTCCCTCTTTCGGGGAGCGCGTCCTCACCTACTCCTCTCAGGAGAAGTTAGCTTTTGCCAATCGGCTCCTCCGGTTGGACTTTTGCTCGGCCTCTGAGATTGCCGGATCTCGAGACGTCCGTTCCTCAACCCGTCTCTACTTCTGTCTCTAGCTCCCGACCGGCTAAGACTTCTGCCCGATCTTCCGGATCAGGACTTCGGTGCCCAGTCCATGACCATGACTTATTGCCCAACCCCCGGTCAGGTCTTCGGTGCCCAGTCCACGACCAGGACTTATCGCTCAACCTTGCAGGTCAAGACA
Organism: Boesenbergia rotunda; assembly: GCA_024364735.1. Lineage (NCBI taxonomy): Eukaryota > Viridiplantae > Streptophyta > Magnoliopsida > Zingiberales > Zingiberaceae > Boesenbergia > Boesenbergia rotunda. The sequence continues at coordinate 77,319 of JAGFNQ010004119.1, read as the reverse complement.
TTGTGCCTAGCTTACCTAGGACTTTCCTGCACACTTAACAAATCCATTTAGATAACAACTTAACCTTAACTATGAACTCTTTGCCATTATCAAAACCCAGGTTCGATCTGGTGCTTCCGGCACCAATAATCTCCCCCTTTTTGATCTATGACAACCTAGTTCAAAAGTTATGTTAAAACAGAGAAATAAAATAGTTATTTTAAAATAGACATATTTCCTCTCTTTCTCCTTTAAAAATATTTTTGAAAAGCATGCATTAAGCTCCCCCTGAATTAAAGATTCTCCCCCTGAAGATTTCAAAAACATGCAGTTTTAAAAAAAAACCCTTTTGACTGAGTGTACTTCTTTTTTTTTTTTGAGAAAAAGGTCGAAGTCTTTTTAGAAATAAGACAAGCAAAAACAAATTTTAGACTTTATTTTTACAACAACCCCCTTAAAAAATGTCCCTTTTTCAGAAATATAATTTAGCTTTTGAAAAGGGAATTTTGCAGCTATTTTTGAAAAAATTTTGAAGTTGGAAAAATTAAGAAAAATTTTAACTTAAAAAAGATTTAACTTTACTTTTTGAAGTGGGAAAAATTAAAAAAATTTTAACTTAAAAAAGATTTAACTTTACTTTTTTTCTTACTCTCTCCTTTTGTCATATATCAAAAAACATACTTGACGAAGAAAAATAGTGTATCAGAGCCAGCTTATTTTGCATAATTGAATTTTGAATGCATGTTGAACTAAATTGAACCAATCCTAGTGAGTCCAAGCAAAAAAAAAACAAACAAATTAAATTGAACTAGTTCGGGCCCTGTTTAACCAGTTAGCTACTTACTAACTGTTATATAACAGCAGCTTTAACTAGTGTTAGTCAAGTTAAGTGATTTGATCAAGTTAGATTTTTTAAGCTTGAAGACTTAGCTTGATTGTTGTTCAAATATATTTATCGCCTCAACTGCTCTTGATGCACTGACTTAAAGCATCTTGAGTCAAGGCATAGACCTAAGCATCTTAACCCAGTCTAGGTTATCAATCAAAGTGTCCTAATATGTTTATGAGATGCTGGCTTCTAGATCTATAGGAGTAATCAATTCTAGGGTTAAGTCCTAGGCTAAGTCTATTGCGTAGAAAAACCATAGTTTTAAAGGGGGTAATTTTTTGAAAAATCTAAGTCGAAAAAGAATTTTAAAATTCAAAACTTAATAAGAAAAATGATTTTTCAAAAAATATGAAATACTAGTTTTTTTTAAAAAATTAAAAAATAAATGAAAACAGTTCTATTCTACTAAGCACAACCCTGACTACCTTCTTAGTAGGCTAAATTCAGAATCAGGTAAGGGTTTGGTGAAGATGTCAGCTAAATTAGATTTTGAGTCTATATGTGTAAGTACAATTTTGCCCCTGGCTACGTGATCCCTAACAAAATGATGTTTTACTTCAATGTGTTTGGTTCGGGAGTGATGAATAGGGATTTTTGTAAGATTGATCGAGATCATGTTGTCAATGAATACTTTAGTTTGGGCATAGTCTAGCTTAAAATCCTTAAGAGTGTGCATCATCCATAACAGCTGTGCTACACACACTCCTAAGGCAACATATTCTGCTTCAGTTGTAGATAAGGCAACACAATGTTGCTTTCTACTGCACCAGCAGACTAGACTATGTCCTAGTAATTGACAACTTCCACTTGTACTTTTTCTATCTCATTTACATCCGACATAGTCTGAGTCAGAGTATCCTAATAATTCAAAGTTAGAGGTCCTAGGATACCAAATACCTACATTTAGGGTACCCCTTATGTACCTAAGGATTCTTTTTACGGCAGCTAGGTGAGACTCCATAGCACAGGTTTGGTATCTCGCTCACATTCCCATTGCAAACAGGATGTCGGGTCTACTAGCAGTTAGGTATAGTAAACTACCTATCATACTTCTATATAGTTTTAAATCAACTGACTTACCTTCAGGGTCATTGTCTATTTTGACATTTGTGGCCATGAGAGTACCTAAATTCTTAGAGTTTTCCATTTTGAATTTTTTTGATTAATTCTTTTGCATATTTGGATTGATGAACGTAGTTACCATCCCTGGTTTATTTTATTTGGAGACCTAGGAAAAAGGTTAGTTCACCTACTATGCTCATTTCAAACTCACTCTCCATAATCTTAACAAAATTTTTTAAAAAATTAGAATTAGTTGACCCAAAATTTATGTCATCTACGTAGATTTGGGTTATAAAAATGTCCTTTTCTAAGGGTTTAACAAACATGGTTGAGTTAATTTGGCCTTAGTTAAATCCCTTAGAAATTAGCTAGGTGGATAATCTTTCGTACCAGACTCTAGGTGCTTGTTTTATAACCCATAAAGGGCTTTCCTAAGTTTGAACACATGCTTAGGATTTTCTAAGTCCTCAAATCCTGGGGGTTGTCCTACATATACTTCCTCTTTTATGAATCCATTAAGAAAGGTAGATTTGACATCCATTTAGTATAATTTAAAACCTCTATGAGTTGCAAAAGCTAGTAACATCCTGATTGATTCAAGTCTAGCATGGGAGCATAAGTTTCATCATAATTCAACCCTTAAACTTGACTAAACCCCTTTAGCTACTAAGCGGGCTTTGTTTCTCACGATCTCACCTTGATCATTTAGCCTGTTTCTAAATACCCACTTAGTGTCTACAACTGACTTACCTTCTGGTTTAGGTACTAAGTCCCAAACTTGGTTTCTCTCAAATTGGGCTAGTTCTTCTTGCATCGCAATGATCCAATCTGGGTCAGGCAGGGCTTCTTCTATAGTCTTAGGTTCTATTTTTGAAATTAGTGCAATTTGACTAAGATTTCTATAGGAAGATCTTGTTTTGACCCCTAAAGTAGGATCACCCAAGATTTAGTCAGATGGATGATTCAGTCTGGGTTTCTTAGTTCTCCTAGAACTAGGTTCAACCTCAGGTTCGGCTGGTGGGTTTGGTTCAGGGATCGGTTCAACTACTTGGGTTGGTTCAGCTATTGGTTCAATTGACGACTCAGTAGTTGATTCAATTGATGGTTCAATTAATGGTTCAATCAACGGTTCAATTTCTTCTTGATCATGATTTGAAATATTTAGGCTTGGTGGGTTGTTTAGGTTGATAGTAGGTTTTGTTACATTTTCTTCATCGAATATTAAGTTTGTGGGTTCTTCAATCTTAAGGGTTTATTTATTGTAGACCCTATATGCCCTACTTGTTGAATATCCTATAAAAGTACCTGAGGTTGATTTTGATTGGAATTTTCCTAGGTAGTCCTTAGTATTTAAAATGTGTACTTTACACCCGAACACCCTTAGATAATGTAAATTTGGTAGTCTATGGTAATAAATTTCATAAGGGGTTTTGTTATGTCTTCTATTTATCAGGACTCTATTTTGAATGTAACAGGCTGTGTTTATCGCTTCTGCCCAAAATTGATTGGATAAGTTGTATTCATTGAGCATGGTCCTAGCGGCTTCCTGAAGGGTACTATTTTTCCTCTCTACTATTCCATTTTGTTGGGGAGTTCTAGGGCATGAAAATTTATAGATATACCCATTAATTTTACACAATTCATTAAATATTTAATTTTCAAATTCTCCCCCGTGGTCACTCCTAAGTCTTTTAATGTTTGTGTCATTTTGATTTTCTAGCATTTTACACAAATTGTTGAATGAGTCAAATGGTTTATCTTTGGTTTTTAAGAATCTGACCCAGGTAAACCTAGAATAATCATCAATAACTACTAAGAAGTACCGATTCCCGCTTAGCGACTTGGCTCCATGTGAATCAAATAGGTCTAGGTGTAGGAGCTCAAGTGTGGCTTGGGTTAAGTCTGATTGGGTTGATTTGTGGGTTGACTTGGTTTGTTTACCTTGTTGACATGGATTACATATGGTATTTTCAAAGTTTTTAATTTTTGGTATCCTTTTAACTAGTCCAAGTTGACTTAGTTTTGAAATTAACTTTGTATGTGTGTGACCTAGTCTTCTATGCCATAATTGGTTTATTGTAGTTGAGTTAGAAAACATTTATGTGTTACGGGTAGGTTAATTGTATAGATATTGTTCTCTCTATTACCCTTAAATATAACTTCTGGGTCTTGTAGATTTCTAATTAGGCAGTCAGAATTGGTTAAGGTAACTACATAACCAGTATCACACAGTTTGCTAATGCTAAGTAAGTTAAATTTAAAGTTTCAACTAGCAACACAATATTACTTGACCCAATTACCTTAAGTGTGACATTATTGCCAAATGCCACTGAACCTAGGACTTTGAATTTGATTTTGGTGAACTTTAATTTATCCCCAGTCATGTGTCTGGAGCATCCACTATCCAATATCCACTGGTCCAAATCTTTATGTTCCTACACATAAAGTATTTTTGATTTGTATCCATTTATGTAGAAGTAAGGATAGATTGATTCAGTTTTACTGCCTAATCTGTCTCACCCATATCTAAGGTTATCAAGCATGTTGATCTTATGGGTTCCTTTTGTGAGACAGGTTTTTAGTTTTTGGTTAAAAAATTTGAGTTTGAATTAATTTTGAAAATATTAAGTGAAATTAATTTTGAAAATATTAAGTGAAATTAAACAAGAAATTAATTTTTGAAAACATTAAGTGAAATTAATTTTGAGACTGTTAAGTGAAATTAAATTTTGAAAAATATAAAGTGAAATTTATTTTGAAATATTAAGTGAAATTAATTTTGAGAATGTTAAGTGAAATTAAATTAAGTGAAATTAAATTTTGAAAAATATTAAGTGAAATTAAATTTGAAATTTGTTGAATTTGATTAAATGTATATTAAGGGTAGAATCAATTTGGTTGGTTGGGTTGAACTACATTATTAGGTCCTAAACATCTCACCCAATTCTAAGTGATAAAACAGGTTTCCTTATCTGTTTTGTGAGATGCATTATTTTTATCTTTAATTTTATATTAAATCTATGATTTAATTGAAGCTTGTGTTAGATTTGAGTTTACTAATTAGTAGTTTAAAAGTGAGTTTCGATAATTGACTTCCAGGTCTTGGCGAGACACAGAGACCTTCTTTGGCCGTAGCCTTATTGGATCAACAACCTTTTCCTAGACAAAAACTTTTAAAGAAAGATCATTTTCAAATTACTTTTTGAGACACTCTCGTCTAACTAGCTTAGGATTCGGAGAGGTAGCTTCGGCTAGTTCCACCAGACTAAACAGACCAAATAGGGTACGTCTTACCTTACTTGACTCCTTAGACAGGCTTCCCTAACGTACTATCATCTCACCTCCTCCTAATACTATGTTGTTCAAGTTTTAAGTAAGTCTTATCCTTAACTAACCATTCCTAAGTCTAAGCAGAATAATATTGCGAAAAAGAAATAAACAAACATCAAGCAATAATTCAAGAAAAAATCATCTAAGTATAGAAATGGTTTTTATATTGGCTCCCCTTGGACTAAAGCCTCGATATGGGCTAGGCAAGATGTGAATCTTGTCTTTGGGGATCCAATATTGGTTTGGTCCAACTTGTTTGTTCAAACTCAGCTTAGGGACCCATGCTTGGACTTGGGTTCTAGTATGGTTCAATATAGAGTAATAAGATTTGTATCGCGAGTTGGTTCGATAGCCCAGTTTGGATCGATTAAGAACTGACTTCTGTTTTCCAAGAATCATGTCAAGATTCTTGGAACATGAAGTGAATCATTCTAATGCGACTCTGAGTTCCTTGACTTGAGTTTTCAAGGAGGAATTCTCTTCTTCAAGCTTTTGAACTTGAGTCGAGGTTCCTTCTTGAACTGACTTGGTTAAGGAACTCAAGTTGACTTCCTCTTTCAGGATTTTGACTTCCTGTCGGAGGGATTCAATCCGGACGTTGGCTTTTGCAAACTTGCGAGACAAGTAAGAAATTAATTCGTAAAGCTCTGATTTAGGATAGCCTCTTACCGTAATTCATCCATCCTCCGAGATCGAGAGCTTTCCGGTGCTGACGTCTTCATCAGGTTCTGATTCTGATCCGGAGTTGAGGTCTTCCGTAGCGGTCAGCGCAAGGAGGTTGGAGTGTGGGGCCTCTTCTTTGTAGGATCGGGTTGGTCCGGCTAGAGGGGGTGAATAGACGGTTAAGAAATAAAACAAGAGGGCACTCGTCTTTCAGAAAAACTTGGTTGCAACTTGGTCGTTGCTTCCAAGACGGTTAACGCTCAATCAGAAAATCTCCTTGTGGCAGAGAAGCCTTACAACTGAAGCACACTTAGACTTAAAGAAATTACAGAAAGAATTGATTGATCTGACTCTGAATCTCTAAGCCTATTTATAGGTTGAGTGATATGATCTTGACCGTTGATACAAGATTGAGTTTCATCTTGATCGTAGATCTAAGATTATCGCAACCAAAATTTAAACTTTAATTAAAAGAGATAAATATTATTAATCGGCTCCTTTGAAAGCACGCTTCGATCCGATTGCTTCTTCAAAACTTATCAATCCGATTGCTTCAACGGCTCCTTTGAAATCACACGTGTGATTAAAAAAAACTTTAATTAAAAGCTTTAATTAAAGCTTTAATCCGATTGCTTCACGTAAGAAGCTGAGATGATTTCCTTTGACCGATCTTTTAGCTGCATGTAGATGAGACTTAATCCGAGCATGTAGAGGCTTTAGAATAAAAGATTATCCTGTGCATCCACGTAAAGGAATTAAAAAAATTTAATTAAATTGAAAGCTTAAATAAAGTTTTAATATAATTAAAACTTTATTTTAATTGCAAGTCAAATGTTGACTTGCTAAAAGTCAACTTAGTTGACTTTTTGTCAAATCGCCGATTGGGTGATTTTCGGCCAACCGGAGTTAGGTTCACCCGAACCCGACTCTGGCCTTTTTCCCCTCGAACGTGCTTCCGCCAGGCTTCTCGTCCCTCGGACGTCGCGCACGCCCTTCTTGGTCCACCGGCGTACTCTTCCGCAATTTCCGCGTCCCTCAGATTGCACCAAGCCCGTCGGCTCACTTCCCCGCGCAATCCTTCTCGTCCGCTGCGTCTTACGCTCGACTTCCTCCGTACCTAAGTTCCTGCACACTTAGCAGAGGGATTAAAAACAACAGGACCTAACCTAACTTGGTTGATCACATCAAAACCAACCGGGGCACCAACAATCTCCCCCTTTTTGATGTGCATCAACCCAAGTTTAGTTAGGGATAAACAACAAACAATAAAAAATATTGTAATAGATTTAAACATGAAAAAAATTTTGCAATCATATACATAACCTCCCCCTAAACATAAACTACTCTCCCCCTTTGATCACAGCAAAATGGGACAAAAAAAATAGGGAAGGGAAAATATTAATATCAAACACCTTTTGATTTAGTAATTCGAAATTTAATGTTTAAAATTCTAAAATTGACTTATAAAATTAAAAAAATTTTTGACAGATTCAACATCTGATGTAAAGATTCTAGAAATTTGGATCTGGACAAAATATCCTTCTATCGATTTTTTTTTAAAAATAAAACTCGGATTTTAGTAAAATATTTACAGAAAATTGAAATATCAATTAAAAAAATCTGAAATATTTTGTATACAACGATGATAGGTATATGGGGTTGTACAAAATATTTTTAATCTTAAATTCGATCAACAAGTCTAAAAATAAATTAAAACCCAACAGAATAGAATTTTTGAAGAAAAAATATTTAAAAATTCAAAATTGCTTCAAATATTTGAATAAAATTTTTATTAAATTCTTTTAATTATATCTAAATCATGAAAAAATCAGATCTGAGAAAATAACTTTGTTTTCTATTTTTAATATTTAAGATTCGAATTTTGAACATAAAATCATGAAAATTCGAAACGTGTTAAAAAAAATCTTCGTAGATAGACAACAAGATTATGCATTTGGAAAAGTTAGAGATATAATTTTTATTTAGTAACAATTAATCAAACTAAATTTCCTAATAAAAAAATGTCAGATAATTAAGCGCATATGTAATAGAAAGAAAAATAATCAACTTAAAATAGACTTTGGAACGCAAAATAAGTTCATATCTACAGGGTTAATTAAAAATCTAGGAGAAATATAGTTCTTGGTCACTTTTCTAAGTTGACCCCTGTGATTTTTAACATACCAATTTAGATTTTCAGGATAAAAATTCTTTTTAGTTCTTAAACATGCAATATCATTTTCTATTTTTTCTACTAAATTTTTTAAATTTTCATTCTCTATTTTCAGTTGGTCAGATAGATCAGATGAGCATTGAGTGACTAATTTTTCTTTTAATTCAGAGTTTGCTATTTTTAATTTATTCATCGACTTTAGCATAGATTTTAGTATAGAGTAAATTCGAGCAGGTGGAAGTAGGCATACCTCACTTACCGGGTCAGTTTCGAAGTTAGGGATTTCCCCTTCGTTGCTACTTTCTTCCGAGGTACTTTCTTCATCTTCATCTTGGTGACTTGCCATCAGTGCAAGTCCAACGAATTCTTCAGCTTCCGATTCATCTGACGAAGTCTCGTCCCAGGTAGCTTTTAGTGCTTTTTTCTTCTTTGGCTGGTTCTTGAGTTTGGGGCACTGATCTTTCAGGTGTCCCTCCTCGTTGCAGTTGTAACATCGGATCGTGTGTTTCTTCTTTCTTTGCACCTTTTTAGAGCGATTAGTATTAATGAATTTACACAACTTTCTTACCGTTAGTGCTGTTTCTTCATCGTCTACTGAAGATTCTTCGTCGAGTTGGATCTTCCTTGTGTTCAGTGCGACGTTGTCTGCTTTTCTGTTCTTTTCTGCAAAATGAGATTCATGAAGTTCTAGAATAGAAAATAACCGTTCTAACGTACTTACCTCTAAATCTTTTGAAATATAATATGCGTCGATTATCGAGGTCCATTCCGGGGTTCTCGGAAATGCGTTTAGCGCATACCTTTGTGCATCGCGGTTGGTCACCGTTTCTCAGGGATTTTCGAGGCTTGTGATTAGTTCTTTTACCTTAGCATGCAATCTCGCAACAGATTCTCCATCTTTTATCCGGAGATTTGTTAGTCGGCTTCGAAGAACATCTCGTCGCGCCAGCTTTGCCTCCGAGGTGCCTTCGTGCAGTTCGAGAAACTTTTCCCAAAGTTCCTTCGCCGATTCGTACTTACCGATCCGGTTGACATCTTGCTCTGGGAGGACGGTCAGCAGATGGAATTCTGCCTTTCCGTTAGCAACTGCGTCTACTTGCTCCTTCTTATTCCAGGAGTCAGGATCCTTGATCTTTCCTTCATTATCTTTTGGTGCTGCATAGCCATTTTTCATAATAATTAATTACTCATAATCAGTAATAAAAAATACCTGCATCTTCCGTTTCCATGCCGCGAACTCCCCCTCAAATTTAGGCGGGTATATTGCTGGTCCAACCATCTTAAAATTTGCTGCAGTTGACGGTTAGTCCTTCTGCGGCGGCCTGGCTCTGATACCACTTGTAGGATCGGGTTGGTCCGGCTAGAGGGGGGTGAATAGACGGTTAAGAAATAAAACAAGAGGGCACTCGTCTTTCAGAAAGACTTGGTTGCAACTTGATTGTTGCTTCCAAGACGGTTAACGCTCAATCAGAAAATCTCCTTGTGGCAGAGAAGCCTTACAACTGAAGCACACTTAGACTTAAAGAAATTACAGAAAGAATTGATTGATCTGACTCTGAATCTCTAAGCCTATTTATAGGTTGAGTGATATGATCTTGACCGTTGATACAAGATTGAGTTTCATCTTGATCGTAGATCTAAGATTATCTCAACCAAAATTTAAACTTTAATTAAAAGAGATAAATATTATTAATCGGCTCCTTTGAAAGCACGCTTCGATCTGATTGCTTCTTCAAAACTTATCAATCCGATTGCTTCAACGGCTCCTTTGAAATCACACGTGTGATTAAAAAAAACTTTAATTAAAAGCTTTAATTAAAGCTTTAATCCGATTGCTTCACGTAAGAAGCTGAGATGATTTCCTTTGACCGATCTTTTAGCTGCATGTAGATGAGACTTAATCCGAGCATGTAGAGGCTTTAGAATAAAAGATTATCCTGTGCATCCACGTAAAGGAATTAAAAAAATTAATTAAATTGAAAGCTTAAATAAAGTTTTAAACAACTTTAATTAAATTGAAACTTTAAATAAAGTTTAAATATAATTAAAACTTTATTTTAATTGCAAGTCAAATGTTGACTTGCTAAAAGTTAACTTAGTTGACTTTTTGTCAAACCGCCGATTGGGTGATTTCCGGCCAACCGGAGTTAGGTTCACCCGAACCCGACTCTGGCCTTTTACCCCTCGAACGTGCTTTCGCCAGGCTTCTCGTCCCTCGGACGTCGCGCACGCCCTTCTTGGTCCACCGGCGTACTCTTCCGCAACTTCCGCGTCCCTCAGATTGCACCGAGCCCGTCGGCTCACTTCCCCGCGCAATCCTTCTCGTCCGCTGCGTCTTACGCTCGACTTCCTCCGTACCTAAGTTCCTGCACACTTAGCAGAGGGATTAAAAACAACAGGACCTAACCTAACTTGGTTGATCACATCAAAACCAACCGGGGCACCAACATTCTTCATCCTCCGAAGATGATTCGTCCCATGTGACTTGAAGCGCCTTCTTCCTCCGAGCTTTCTTGTTTTCCTTCAAGTTGGGACACTCCGATTTGAAGTGACCTTTCTTGTTGCACCTGTAACAGGTTACATTGCTTTTGGTCTTCTGGCTCATTGAGGGTTCAGCTGGAGCATCCTTCTTCTGTGTCGTCTTCTTTTTGTTCTTTTGATTCTTTAGCAACTTGTAGTAGTTGCGAGCCATCCGGACCAATTCTGGATATCGATTTCGTCGTCATCGGACTCCGAATCAGAGTCGGACTCGGGTATCGATTGTAGCTATTTCTTTTGTGATTTTCCTGGAGTTTTACCTGCAACAAAAGCTATACTTTTCTCGACCAGTACAATATTAGTTTGTTCATGTAACTCCAATTCTGAAAATAATTCATTAAGCTTAATGTCAGAGAGGTTCCTAGAAACCTTGTAAGCATCTACCATAGATGCTCACAACGAGTTCCTTGGGAACGAGTTCAGGGTATACCTTATTAGTGTTGATGCAGTCTGATCCTGATTGTTGTTTTGGTGTTGACATCGATTTTAATTTTGGTTGATGATTATGATTATGATTAAGTCCTAATCAGGGATTAGGCACGGTGTGATTGGATAATCTTAGCTTGGAGGGGCTAGGTGTTGCAAAGTCCTAATTCGGAAGGGTTGGGTGAAAAGTCCTAGCTTGAAGGGCTAGGTGAAAAGTCCCAACCCGGAGGGTTAGGTGAAAAAGTCCTGGCTTGGAGGGTCAGGTCCTAGCTTGAGGGCTAGGTGTGGAAAAGTCCTAACTCGGAAGGTTGGGTGAAAAGTCCTAGCTTGGAGGGCTAGGTGAAAAGTCTTAACTTGGAGGGTTAGGTGAAAAGTCCCAACTGGAGGGTTAGGTAAAAAGTCCTGGCTTGGAGGGTCAGGTCCTAGCTTGGAGGGCTAGGTCTGGAAAAGTCCTAATTTGGAAGGGTTGGGTGAAAAGTCCTAGCTTGGAGGGCTAGGTTGGATGAAATCCTAGCTTGGAGGGCTAGGTTTGAGTCCCTGGATCGGTCTGGTGACCGATCAAGGAGCGCATAGTGAGGTTGGAAACCTACTGTGTGGCTCCTGATCGGTCTGGTGACCGATCAGGGAGCAGACCGTTGCCTCGTTGCTTGGCTCCTGATCGGTCCGGTGACCGATCAGGGAGCAGGCAGTTCACTCACTGCCTTGCTCCTGATCGGTCTGGTGACCGATCAGGGAGCACACAGTGAGTTGAGTTCCCCCGCTGATCAGCTCCTGAACGGTCTGGTGACCGATCCATGACTTAGGATCTGATTTCCGCGGTTACTGTTCACTCAGAAGTGGACCGATCAGGCTTGAGCCTGATCGGTCAGGGAGCTACCTGATCGGTCTGGTGACCGATCAGGCTTCACTCTGATCGGTCTGATGACCGATCAGTCCTGTGTCATCGCGAAAGCTGGGAGTCCCAGTAAAGTGGTGGATCGGTCTAGTGACCAACCCACAGGCCCTGGATCGGTCCGGTGACCGATCACTTTAATTCAAAATGTACTGTCAGACGCTCTGATCGCGTCTGAACGTATCCGATTCTCTGTGCTTAACATCTGATACTCGATTTGCTACTTGATATGCTGTGCTAATACTCTGATTGAGCTGCAGGTGACAGGGGAGAATTCAAACACTCAAGGAGAGTCAATGGAGGCCTTTCCTTGGAGCAGGTTTGTCCATTTGTCATCTCAGGTTGCAACGGCTGGAGTTGCAGACTGAAGCTTCTGACTGGAGCTTGGCTGAGGGAAGCTCAGGGAGTCCAGGGAGAGCTCAGTGGTAGCTGGCGTTGGCAGGTGAGTAGCTGGAGGCTGCAGTGAGATGGTGTCACCTGGCGTTCAGTGGAGAAACAAAAGGGCGTAGCGGAGAAGAGCAGTATAGAGTTTTGGGAAGTGACTTCTGGCTTGAGTTCTTGCTGCGCGATTGTGTTCTCTACACTTTGCTTGTGCGTTCTGTAATTCCATCATCTTGAGCAAGTAACTATAATCTCTTAAGCAACCATCCCTTACTTGAGCACTTGGAGGAATAAACAAGAGGCTTGGTGAGTCCAACAGCGAGAAGGCACGAAGAAGGGAGTTCTTGCGTGAGATCATCGCTGGGTGGAGCTCGAGTGGAGCACTGCTTGTGTTCTTCCCTGTCCTAAGTGCTAAGTAAGATCTTCTTATGTTTCATTGTGCTTAAAACTCTATCCTTGTTGAAACGCTGTGGAGAGGTTACTCCACCGAGAAGGAGGTTGCATTTTATCCGGTGTTCACCGAGGCTTGATCTGCCGACGATCAAGGGATCGCCCACCTTAAGGGCACGCCAAGGAGTAGGGGCAAGCTATCCCCGAACTTTGTAAACCCTCCTTGTTAGCGATCTTGCTAGTTGTTTTAGTTTGTTTTGTTTTCTGCATTTCTGCACTACTCTGTTTCTATTGTTTCCGCTGCTGTGCTACTAACTGTGAAGTGCAGAGAAACCCTAACGCGAAAGAAGTTTGTGTCTGGCTATATTCACCCCCCTCTCTAGCCATCCAAGTTTTAACAAGTGGTGTCAGAGCTTGGGGCTCTGTACAAGCGGATTAACAACCGAGAGCTATCATCCATGGCGTTGAGAGAAGGTTTTTCCACCACCCGACCTCCCTTCTTTGATGGCGCAGATTTCCAATATTGGAGATCGAAGATGGAATATTACTTAAAGATGGACATCAACACTTGGTTCACGGTGAAGGAGGGCTTTACTCCTCCTAAGGATGATGAAGGCAAAGAACTTGAATCGTGGCGGTGGACGACTGAACAAACTCGAAAGAGTGAAGCCGACGCGAAGGTGGTGGTCACCCTACAATGTGGCATGAACAAATACCAACTCATCAAGGTTGGTCCATTCACAAGTGCAAAAGACTTGTGGAACAAGCTCATCGAACTCCACGAGGGCACCCGAGATTCAATAATCGTCAAGAGGGACTTGTTCCTCAACCAACTTCAAAATCTCTTCATGAAGGAGAATGAAACGGTAAGTGAGCTACATAGCCGATTCAAGGAAGTCCTCAATGGACTTCATTCTATTGATGAAGGTCGAGAACCGTGATCTTGTGAGGTATGTGCTAAAAGTATTTCCAAGGAATGCTTTGTGGTCATCCATGGTGGATGCCTACAAAGTTTCCAAGGATTTATTAATTGTTAAATTAGATGATTTGTTTTGTGAAATGGAATTGCATTAAATGGCTAACAAAGACCCCAAGGAGAAGGGGATTGCCTTAGTTGTAGGGGAACGATCCAACAAGAAGAAGAAGGAGAAGGAAGTCTCTTCATCTTCATCCTCTTCCGAATCCGAGTCCGATTCCGAGGAAGATGGTAGCGGGTCTTCTTCCTCCGAGATGACAAATTTTGTGAGAAGAATGATGAGAAGGGGTCAACGCTTCAAGGGTAAAGGTAACCCTAGTGAAGTTTAAGTTGATAAGTCTAATGTTTCTTGCTATGAGTGTGGTAGGAAAGGGCACTTCAAGAGTGAATGCCCAAAGCTAAAGAAGAAGGAGGAGAAATCCAAAAAGAAAGAGGAGAAAGCAAGGAAGAAGAAGGCCTTGAAGGCCACTTGGGATGAATCCTCCTCAAGCTCATCCGATGAAGAAAAGGAGGAGAAGAGTACACGGCACATGACACTCATGGCTCTTGGAGAAGAAAGCAGTGATGAATCCTCCGACTCCTCAAACGCAGCTTCATTAACTTCGGCTGATTAAGAGGTAACCTCTCCCGAACTTGAGAAATGTGATAGAGCTATTGCATGTTTAGCCAATATGTTGAAAAAGTCAAAGAGTAAGGTTAAATCATTGCAATTGGAAATTGAACAATTGAAGTCATCTAGGGATGAGAACATAGATGATTTACATGTTGAAATGTTAGAGGATGAGATTAAATCATTGAAAATTGAGATTAAACATTTGAAATCCTCTAGGGCTGAGGATTTAGATGATTTGCATGATGAATTGTTGAAGGAAGAAAACAAATCATTAAAAAGTGAAGTTGAGAGACTCAAGAATATTCTTGAAAAGTTCTCAACTAGCTCAAAGACCTTAGACATGATCTTGAATGCACAAAGGGCAGTCTACAATAGGGTCGGTATTGGTTACCGACCCAAAGAACCTTCATTTGTGTCATTAATGTCTAGGACTGATATGAGACAATCTAAGACACCTAGTGTTAGTGATATGAGAGAAGTGTTCTAAGGCAATCGCCTTATGATTGTAAAACATTTATTTTAATAAATGATAATTCACTATTTGAGTATACATGCTTGTGTATTTGATTGGGATCTTAAACTCATCTACTGAATGTCCGCAATACAACTCACAGCATAAGAGAATTTGTGATGGGATCACAACTAGTGATTATCTCTAAATGCGCAAATGTGAAGTATTGAAAATATCCCTAGTCGATGAATTGATAAAAACGGACACTATCAATTCTGTTGAGACTAGCATGGGTTATTCTCTAATCAGCTGATTCTCACTGGCTGGTGACATTGGGATGTCCGGAGATAAACATGGATGCTAGTTAAGGGAACTAGTTCATTGGAGTGACTAGCTGTAAATCTTCATATGGAATCTATATATAGAAATGTCAATGAAGTTCTTACTGCAGCTTAAGTGCGATGTTCCTTTGACTTGCGGTGTTCAAGTCATCTTGGTCATGGAGACTTATACTTTAACATCTTAAGCAAGCATCTCCAAGGAGGTGTGGACCCAGGATGATTGGGTATAAGCCGAAGTGTCCGAAGATGTTTGAACAACCTACAAAGGATTCACCACTCCTTGCGAGGAGATGTATACCCAGGCCTATCGTCGGATTGTTACTCAAAGCCTCTGGCCAGAGTATATCATGTTTAGAGTGCGAGTCTCTAAAATACATAAGAGTAATTAGAAATCCAAAGGACGAGAAAGATACTACTTGGGCTAGGTGTGACGTAGTCAGTCTAGTGGGGACTGACACAAACAGACCATGTCCTGAACCAAGTGGGTATAAGATGGTGAAGGGAATGAGGCATGATTCATTAGAGCTGCTGAAGTGTTTCAGAATTACTTCTGAGGTCAACCGTTGATCTTTCGATTAATTGGGGGGTCATGATGTACTACTAGGTGCCACTCATGATCGTTCTATAATTAGTTGATTATAGACGGCCAACATAAATCGAAATGCTATTTAGTCACACGCACTACGAGTAATCCGAGAGATTTAAAACGAGTTGAAAATTAAATTTTCCAATCAAGAGAAATAAGTCGAATCTGAATTAATCAGAGGCGCAATAGAAGCTTAAAATGGCTAAGTCTTTTGAAGGCTTATCGGGCGAATTAAATGAGTTTAATTCGCGATTGGTTCGGCCCTGTTTGGCCGGCCAAAGAGGGTGCCAAACCCCTTTGGTTTGGCCGGCCACAATAAAGGGGATAAACCAATTTATTTGGTTTAATTAATAAAATAAATCTAGCGTGATTTGTTTTATAAAATTATGGATAAATAAATTGATATATAAAGAAATTTATATAAAGAGATTTATAAAGAAATTTGTAGAAATTTATTCTTTTTATGGAAATTAAAATGAACCATGAATTGGTTTAATTTTAATTTATAAAATCAATTATGAATTGATTTTTCCATGATAAGAAAATTTTATACAAATTTTATTCCATAATTAAAAAGAGAGAAGGATTTGTTTTATGGATAAATAAATTTGTATAAAGAAATTTATATAAATAAATTTATAGAAATTTATTCTTTTTATGAAAATTAAAATGATCCATGGAATGATTTATTTTAATTTTATAAAATTAATTATGAATTGATTTTTCCATAATAAGAAAGTTTATAAATTTCTTATAAAATTTATTCCATAATAAAAGGAGAAGAAGTATTTGTTTTATTATAAAGTTAGTTATAATAAAACTTGGCCTAAACGGAATAATTAATAAGAGAATTTATAGGATAAATTTCTTATGGAGAAATTTCGTTAAAGAGGAGACTTGGCAAGGGAGAAGCAACTATATAAAGGAACCAAAGGCAAGCCCTTAATTCCAATTGAGTGATCAAGAGATTAATTATTCTCTCCCTCTCTCTCTTAATCTCTCCTCTCCTCCTTCTTCCTCTCTTCCCTTAGGGCCGGCGCCCACCCATTCTAGGAGTCCTAGGGTCGGCGCCCACTTGGTGGCTTAGGGCCGGCGCAAACTCTATCCAAGGTGGTGGTTGCTAGCCGTGAGCTTTGAAGAAGAAGGAGAACCCGAACACGAAGAAGAAGAAGCGGATAATGACTCCTCTCTTCCCGGAATTCGATTCCGTTACTTCGTTGGTTAGTTTTCCTAATTTTTCTCTTAACCTTCTAGTTATGCCTTCCGAGAATCTAGTAGTTCTCGTCGGCACAAAACTCATGACTTTGCGAAGTCATCCCGAAGAGAACTCGGCGTGGACGCGAATAGAGGCGAAGCTTCCAAGGGACGCTACGGTTGGATCTCGTCCCTTTCTTCGAGTTACGCAAGGTATAAAAGTAAATTAGTTTACTTTTCCGCAAACTTTTATTTTATGATTATGTCGATACACTATAAGGTTGCATGCTAGATACGAAGTTAAAATAATTTAGGAAATTATTTTATGCAAATTCTTCCGCTGCACGTAAAAATTTAAAATTTTACGAACTCATATCCTCGTCGACATGCACCCGGTCCCAACACCTAGGGCTCAAAAGAAAGTTGTCAAGGAATGGGTGCCTAAGTTTTGTTTAGTAGATACTTTAGGTCCCAAGGTGTGGGTACCTAAATCTTCCATTTTTCAAATTGTGTAGGTTATGATTGAGGGGGAGCATCTATCAACTTGGTTCGTTGATAGTGGATGCTCCAAACGCATGACCGGGAATAGATCATTGCTTACTACCCTTCAAAGAAAAAGTAGAGGTAATGTTTCATTTGGTAACAATGGTAGTCTTAAGGTTATAGGAATAGGAGATATTCAAATATCCGAATGTCTTAGAATTTCAAATGTCCTTCTAGTCAAGGGGATGACATTTAATCTCCTAAGTGTCAGTCAATTGTGTGACATGGGTTACACAATTGATTTTCAACCAAGTCAATGTCTAGTTAGATAACATGACACCTTGGACATGGTACTAGTAGGAACAAGAGTAGATAATATTTACCAAGTTTCATTTAAAAGTGCTACTAATGTTTTTGCTAAGTGTCTCATGTCAAAAGAAGAGGAGTCCATCCTTTGGCACCGGAGGCTAGCACATGTTAACATGAAGAACATCCGGAAGTTGGCCACAAGGGATTAGTCCGTGGCTTACCAAGCATCAAGTATGAAAAAGAAAAGATTTGTGATGCATGTCAAATGGGTAAGTAAACAAAATCTGCACATAAAGGTAAAAGCGCTGTAAGTACATCTAACGCTTTGGATTTACTTTATATGGATTTATTTGATTGTAGCACTATCATATCATTGAATGGAAGTAGATATTGCTTTGTTATCATTGATAATTTTACTGGATATACATGGACGTATTTTCTTAAATATAAGGATCAAATCTTAGATGTTTTCATTTCCTTTTGTAGAAGAGTTGAAAATGAAAAATCATCAACAATTAAGACAATTGGAAGTGATCATAGAGGTGAATTTCAAAACCAACAATTTTTAGAATTTTGTCAAGATGGAGGTTATAGACATGAGTTCTCCACTCCTAGAACACCACAACAAAATGGTGTTGTAGAGAGGAAGAACCGTGTTCTATAAGAAGCTGCACGAAGCATGCTTAATGAGTACTCACAACCGAGTTACTTATGGGCTGAAGTTGTAAACACAGCTTGCTACGTGCAAAATCGAGTTCTCTTACATAGATTCTTAGGAAAGACTCCCCATGAACTTTGGTTTTGGAAACCACCTACGGTTAAACACCTTAGGGTGTTTGGCTGTAAGGTGTTCATCCTAAACACCAAGGATCACCTTGGAAAGTTCACGGCAAAGGCTGATGAGGGGATACTAGTCGGGTACTCCCTCGTTAGCAAAGCCTATCGAGTCTACAATAAAAAATCTAGATTGGTTGAAGAGTCTTCTGATGTGGTTTTTGAAGAACTTCCAAAAGTAAATGACCAATCAGAAAATGTAGAAGGAGTTCAATTCGAACTTAGGAGACTAAGTTTGAATGAGAGTCCAAATGTTGTTGATGGTGATGAATCCGATGACGGTGAGCCCAGACAACTCATATGTCAGCCGGATCCTGAGGCTGAGCTTGTGTCTAGTGAAACCATTCAAGAAGCACCACCAACACCTAGGCAAACTAGATTAGCCTCTAGTCATCCCTAAGACCAAATTGTTGGAGATATTGATGGACCCGATTTAGCTAATTAAAGTTGTCACGAATTGTGGGACCATCAGAATTTAGAATTTATAAATGAATGTGCTGGAAACCCTTTTTGCAATCAAAATATGAAAACGTAGTAAAGGGGCCACATGTCGTATTTTTCCTCGGGACTAGTTGATGTTGTGTGATTCGTGCTCGTGTTTATGTGTCGTTTATGAATTTTGGGTTTCGAATGTGATTTGGGTTTCGAATGCGATTAGGAATGAAAATGAGATGAAAGGAAAGGAAACTTAACTCATGGAACATAGCAAGTGATAGCAAGTTATAACTCAACCCATGGCGATGAAATTAACTGAACTTGAACTCAATAGCTCACTAAAGGGTTGTTCAATTACAGGAATTATAGCTCAAAACCATGAATCACTAGCTGAATCTTCACTTAAAACAGATTCCATAAATGGTGCCAACTTGATACGCAATGGAGCAACCTTTGTGCCAAAAGCTTAACTGACTTCAGCTCTATAAATTGATGGGTAGCAATTGATGTGCAGCAACTGGAGGGAAACAAACAAATAGAATGCAAATTTCACAAGCAACCAAAAATGGAAACTCAGAACTCGACACAACCTCCAGAAATTAAACAACCTTGATATGCAGGAAGGGAAAGTTATTTGCCGAAACTGCAAATAATTTCAGTTTTGAATCATTACTTGATACAAGCAGAGCAGCACTACAACTAATGTGAAACCACTGATATTAAGCAATTGAATATGAAGCAAACCATTCGAATGCACAATTCAGAAACAATCCATTGCAGAAATGGAGTGCAGATGCAAAAAACTCAGAACAGAATTCGAATGCTGAATCAGCTTGCAGAGTTAACATGCAGAAACTCATTGATGATATGACTGCAGGAATTCTAGATGCAGGGAAGTAAAACTGATGCTCAGAAATTAGACTAATTAGCTCAGAGACAATCAATTCAATCAAGCTACAACCGGAAATGGACTTGCAAGGGCTGTATGCAGAAATGCAGAAATGCAGAATTGTCTTGCAAAATTCGAAAACTGATTGGATGCTAAAACCAAATAAGACCACTAAATTCGAATGCAATATAGTTCCAACTCAGATCTTACTGATACAAACTTCAGCCTATCCAAACTAAAACAATGCAGAAATGTGATTGAAGCTCAATGCTAATTGATCCGCAGGCTGTGGAAAACAATTGCAGCTACTGATAGAATTGCAGAATTCAGAAATGGAATGCAGAGGGAAATCCAGCAAACAATGCTCTCTTGATACACAATTTCAGAAACTGATACGTGAGAGATATTTGATGGATGGCAGAAATTAAAATTGGATGGCAGAATTGGAAACCGAAATGCAGAAAACAGCTAATACAGAATTTCAGAAATAGAGTGCTACTTAAATGAAACAAGATGCGATGCAATTCCAGAACATAAAACTAAAACTAACTTGATGCAAATAAAGGTCTGATACACAGCAGCCCAAGAACTGATACGCAGCAGATATAACTGAAAATTGCAGAAGTAGAACAGGACAGCTTTGATACGCAAGGAATTGAACTGAAATTAAACACAACTATCCACTAGACAGGTTCCTAAACTACTCAACTTGAAGATTAAACCCTAATTTAAGCTGGAACAATGCAATAAATGAAGTTAACAAATCTGAAACCAAGACAGAAACGAAATTTAACTGCAGAAATGAAATTACAGCTAATTGACTGAAATTAACTACGGTAAACTAATCCTCAATCCTCCCTAAGCTCAAAATCTTCTTGGTCGTCAAGCAAGAGCCGGCTTCGAACCCCTAAGCTCAGCAAATCAGTGGAGCGTAGCTTGGATTGATGAACTCTGCTCAAACTACACGCGGCTGGAAATTCCAGTCCAATCTCTTCTATCTCAACGGATGGATTGCGATGATGATTTGGGAAGCATCTGAGCTCACCTGAGAACCCCTACAAGCAGCTCAAATGATCGGAATTGGCTTGTGAACGAGAAACAAGTGATTGGTTAGCAGAGATGCCGAAACCCTCAAACAAACTCTGTCCGAATGAAATCTGAGCTGAATTCTCCACCCTAGCTATCTCCAATGATCCAAATCTTGATCTAGATGAGGAGTTGAGGGGTCGCGCCCACGAATTGAAGAAAAACTTGAAGAAAAGATATGAACTATCGAAGAAGACGACCACTGCGGCGGAGACGCGACGAGGCTGAAGAAGCTGGGAAATTTGATTAAATACATAAGCATGAACGGTCCAGATTGATCTGAGAAAATCCAACGGCTGATCTTGCTCTGATTTGAGCCAAACTTTGATGATGATGATCTGGGGTCAGGATCTGCCTCGTGGTAGCTCGGATCCTCCAGATGTGCAACGGATGGTCCAGATCAACCTAATCTTTGAATGGATGATCTAGAGCCCTCCAAGCTTGATCCAACGGTTGATTGAGCTCTGATTGGGATGAAACCTTCAGATCTTGATCAGAATGCTTGATCAACCCTAACCCTAGCTCGGATGGCTTCAGATGGTCCCGGATGGCTCAGATCTAGCCGCTCTTGAATCGGACGGCCCGGATTTAATCCTAATCTTGATAACTCGATCCGGGTCACTTCCGACTCGAGTTTGACCCAATATGCCCTAAGTCCTTGAACCTTTGATGCCTACAAAAATAGATCAAGAATTTAGTGGCCAAATAATCCAATTTTATGTAAATTTGCAATTAAGTCCAAAACAAAGGTATGTTCTAAAACCTAGGGCAATTTCACAATTAAGCAATAAAATCATAGGTCAAACATGGATTTTAGCAATTAAAATAATCAATAAAATGGTACTTATCAGATATCCATCATGGGATTAGAACTAGATCATTTTTTAGGAATGAGGTTAATGAAGTTGCCTTAATTTCCGAAATTGATCCTAGAAAGATTGATGAAGCATTAAATGATCCCGATTGGATCATTGCAATGCAAGATGAACTAGGTCAATTCGAAAGAAGTCAAGTTTGGGACTTAGTGCCTAGACCTAAGAAGACCACCATCATTCGAACCAAATGGGTCTTCAAGAACAAATTGAACCATAAGGGAGAAATCAAAAGAAACAAGGCACGCTTAGTAGCCAAGGGCTATAGTCAAGTTGAAGGCCTTGATTATGATGAGACCTATGCTCCCGTGGCACGATTAGAGTCCATCCGATTGATGCTTGCATTTGCAGCACATCGAGGTTTCAAGTTATATCAAATGGATGTCAAATCAACCTTTCTAAATGATTTAATTAGAGAAGAGGTCTATGTCGAACAACCTCCGGGGTTTGAGAGTACCGAATTTCCAAACCATGTGTTCAAGCTCAAAAAGACACTTTATGGCCTTAAACAAGCACCCCGAGCTTGGTACGAGCGATTGTCGACATTTTTAATTGAAAAAGGCTTTGTAAGAGGCCAAATAGACCCTACACTATTCTACGGAGAGATGGTGACAATATTTTTGTAGCCCAAGTATATGTCGATGACATAATTTGTGGCTCAAATAACAAAGGCAATTTAAATGAATTCATTGGACACATGGAAAGTGAATTTGAAATGAGTCTAGTGGGAGAGTTGACTTTCTTTCTTGGACTTGAAATCAAACAAACCCGAGATGGTATCCATGTGCACCAATCGAAATACACACAAGAAATGCTCCGTAAATTCAATATGAGTGATTCAAAAGAGGTAACCATTCCCATGGCAACAAACACAAGATTAGACAACGATGAGAGTGGTAAACCTGTTGATCTAACTCAATATCGGAGCATGATAGGTAGTTTGCTATACCTCACAGCTAGTCGAACTGATATTCTTTTCGCTGTGGGTATGTGCGCTAGGTATCAAGTTTGTGCCAAGGAATCTCATTTAATCGCTGTTAAGAGAATTTTGAGATATCTTAAAGACACAATTAGGGTTGGTCTTTGGTACCCCCGTACCGAATCATTTGATTTAATTGGCTATTCCGATTCCGACTACGCTGGATGTAAGTTGGACCGGAAAAGCACGAGTGGGGGTTGCCAATTCCTAGGATCATCTCTAGTTAGTTGGTCAAGTCGGAAGCAACATTGTGTTGCTCTCTCCACGACCGAGGCAGAATATATTGCTATGAGAGAGAGTATATCGCAATTGTTGTGGATGATTCATACTCTAGAGGACTATGGATTAAGCTACAAGGGTGTGCAAGTGTTGTGTGACAACATTAGCACAATTAACCTAACCAAGAATCTAGTCCATCACTCTAGGACTAAGCATATTGAAGTGCGTCACCACTTCATTAGAGATCATGTTGCTAGAGGAGATGTTGTACTCTCATATGTAGAGTCCAAATCTAAGTTAGCAGACATTTTCACTAAACCACTCCTCGAAAATGAGTTTAGCTTCTTAAGAAGGGAGTTGAGAATGTGTCGCGCTTCATAAACATAGAAATGCATTCAAAACCCTTCATGATTAGTACTAATTATTGGAATACAATTGGGTAACTTTGGGGACATCTCACACAAACTATAAGGCTTAACAAAATGTTTTTGTTTGCTAGAAATGGGATGAGATGTTAGGATCAACTCAATTTCTCAAAATGTCAATGCATCCCTTGAGAAATTAAGTTGACGAGATAAAAATCACTTCGGTGACCAAGTATGGGGAAAACCAATGCATAACACATGTGTATTTGGCTCCATGATCATACTTGGACATTCTAATCAAGGAAACTTGATTGGAAACCTGAATTTGGCACAATCTTGATTGAAATTAATTGAATGATTGTTAATTGAGTTTGACTCCACTTGGGTGGAGCAAAGTGATTTGTTCGAACCATAAGGACATTTGATCCTTGTTTAGGGATCAATTATAGTCAAGGGATCACTTTCAAGATCGATATCTTTCATCAGATCTCTTCAGAAATCGTGTGGAAATTTGAAACTGCAAGTTTCAGATTGTATCAGGGAGTATCAGGAACCCTGATCGGTCACTGGACCGATTAGGAGTAGGGCTGATCGGTCCCCGGACCGATCTGGCTCCCTCCTATGGTGATCGATCCACAGACCGATCAGAGGGGCAGCAGAGACTTTGCAAAATTTTGTCCAAATATTCTGTGCTTGCCTGGATCGGTTCCTGGACCGATCTGGCACCCTGTGGTGATCGGTCCTCAGACCGATTAGGGGGGCTTCCCGAATATCATCCGACCCTACTGATCGCTTCCTGATCGATCAGCCGATCGATCAGGAGCCTGCCTGATCGGTCACCCGACCGATCAGGACCAGGCCAGTCCGATCAGGCCGAAGCCTGATTGGTCTGGGCGCTCACAGGTCGAACGGTGATCTGTTCGATCA
The DNA here is from genome assembly GCA_024364735.1 of Boesenbergia rotunda. Lineage (NCBI taxonomy): Eukaryota > Viridiplantae > Streptophyta > Magnoliopsida > Zingiberales > Zingiberaceae > Boesenbergia > Boesenbergia rotunda. Next base: position 53,037 of record JAGFNQ010004119.1, on the reverse strand, counting down.
CATTAAATTTCGGTTGGTGGACCGATCCACCAACCTAATAACTTCGCGAAAACCCCTTATCTCCCAAGCCCTAGCGCTGAACCTCACTACGTAGATGAGATTCACCCGTTCCACTGCTTGATGTTCTACGAGAAGCATCAACAGTTAGACTTTGACCCAGTGGCTTCAGTATATTTCTCCATCATTGTCCACAGTCAGATGTACGGCCAGACAGTCTACATGCCGTTTGGCCACATCATCACTGCCTGGCTGGAGTCGGTTGGCATTGACATTTCACAGGGCTGCATTGTACCCATGATTCGACAGGACTGTCGAATTGATCGTCGCATGATGGCCCAGTCTGGCATTGTTGTCGGATCACAGGGGCTGAGGTGGAAGGATTGACGACATGTGGGGGAGTTACCAGGAGCAGTCCTTGATCAGGAGCGTCCACTGGTGCTGAGGATTATGATGAGTGGGCTCCTGACCTACGCTGGCAGGTTGCGGAGTTAGAGAAGTTGATGCAGCGCGAGCTACATATTTCCGAGCTCCGGCACCAGGTGGTCAGCTCAGAGTTTTGGTCCTTCGATCGCCGACTCGACGCTCTTGCATCCGACATTTCTGGGATCTGCTCTCTACATGAGACGTGATATGAGGAGTGGTACCATCACACGTTTCCTAGAGCTGCGACCTCTAGCAGCAATCCACCAAGGGATGTTATATATATTGATGATTCATCAGACGATACCCCTGCTGAGGGTTGATGTTATCTGACTGTTTTGGTTTGTGTGACTTTCGGGCTGTATGCCCCATGACTTGACTTTTATGGCCTTGTGCCACACTTGTCTTGACTTTGATGCATTGATATGCATCTGATTAGTTGTCTGGTTTTTGATGCACTTGACTATGACCAGATTTTGCTTAATGATGCATCTGATATTTTTCATGTTTTCACATTTGCCTTATCTTGATTTGATTGTTGGCATATATGTGTGTTCACATGATTACTGTCTGCGTGTATGCCGTATTATTCATGATTTTGCTTATGCTCCAGTTCCATATGATACATATGCTTATTTTGCCATGCCTTATCTTTGTTATATATGTTCATACGTTTATCAAAATAAATCAATCATACCTGTGTTGTTTTGGGATACTCCTAGGGTTGAGGGGGAGTATGGTTAAACTTAACAGCCCCTCTAGACCCTTTTCGATGTTCGACAAAGGGGGAGAGTGTGGTTGGTTAAGTTTAGGATGATCATGTTTAGGGGGAGGATCCTGATTCCCCTATGATTCTGAATTTGAGAAAATTGATTGAGAATTCCTAAACTTAAAATCGGATTGTCAAACAACAAAAAGGGGGAGATTGTTGATGCAGTCTGATCCTGATTGTTGTTTTGGTGTTGACATCGATTTTAGTTTAGGTTGATGATTATGATTATGATTAAGTCCTAATCAGGGATTAGGCACGGTGTGATTGGAAAATCCTAGCTTGGAGAGCTAGGTGTTGAAAAGTCCTAATTTAGAAGGGTTGGGTGAAAAGTCCTAGCTTGGAGGGCTAGGTGAAAAGTCCCAACCTGGAGGGTTAGGTGAAAAAGTCCTGGCTTGGAGGGTCAGGTCCTAGCTTGGCGGGCTAGGTGTGGAAAAGTCCTAACTCGGAAGGTTGGGTGAAAAGTCCTAGCATGGAGGGCTAGGTGAAAAGTCCTAACTTGGAGGGTTAGGTGAAAAGTCCCAACTGGAGGGTTAGGTAAAAAGTCCTGGCTTGGAGGGTCAGGTCCTAGCTTGGAGGGTTAGGTCTGGAAAAGTCCTAATTCGGAAGGGTTGGGTGAAAAGTCCTAGCTTGGAGGGCTAGGTGAAAAGTCCTAACTTGGAGGGTTAGGTGAAAATTCCCAACTTGGAGGGTTAGGTGAAAAAATCCTAGCTTGGAGGGTTAGGTTGGATGAAATCCTAGCTTGGAGGGCTAGGTTTGAGTCCCTGGATCGGTCTGGTGACCGATCAGGGAAGTTGGCACGTTGCTCCTTTGTGGATCGGTCCGGTGACCGATCCAGCGATGATTGATCGGTCTGGTGACCGATCAGGGAGCACACAGTGAGGTTGGGAACCTACTGTGTGGCTCCTGATCGGTCTGGTGACCGATCAGGGAGCAGGCCGTTGCCTCGTTGCCTGGCTCATGATCGGTCCGGTGACCGATCAGGGAGCAGGCAGTTCACTCACTGCCTTGCTCCTGATCGGTCTGGTGACCGATCAGGGAGCACACAGTGAGTTGAGTTCCCCCGCTGATCAGCTCCTGAACGGTCTGGTGACCGATCCACGACTTAGGATCTGATTTTCGCGGTTACTGTTCACTCAGAAGTGGACCGATCAGGCTTGAGCCTGATCAGTCAGGGAGCTACCTGACCGATCTGGTGACCGATCAGGTTTCACTCTAATCGGTCTGATGACCAATCAAGCCTGTGTCGTCGCGAAAGCTGGGAGTCCTAGTAAAGCGGTGGATTGGTCTGGTGACCGACCCACAGGCCCTAGATCGGTCCGGTGATTGATCACTTTAATTCAAAATGCACTGTGAGACGCTCTGATCGCGTCTGAACGTATCCGATTCTCTGCGCTTAACCTCTGATACTCGATTTGCTGCTTGATATGCTGTGCTAATACTCTGATTGAGCTGCAGGTGATAGGGGAAGATTCAAACACTCAAGGGGAGTCAATGGAGGCCTTTCCTTGGAGCATATTTGTCCATTTGCCATCTCAGGTTGCAACGGCTGGAGCTGCAGACTGGAGCTGCTGACTGGAGCTTGGCTGAGGGAAGCTCAGGGAGTCTAGGGAGAGCTCAGTGGTAGCTGGCGTTGGCAGGTGAGCAGCTGGAGGCTGCAGTGAGATGGTGTCACCTGGCATTCAGTGGGGAAACAAAAGGGCGTAGCGGAGAAGAGCAGTATAGAGTTCTGGGAAGTGACTTCTGGCTTGAGTTCTTGCTGCGCGATTGTGTTCTCCACACTTTGCTTGTGCATTCTGTAATTCCATCACCTTGAACAAGCAACTGTAATCTCTAAAGCAACCATCCCTTACTTGAGCACTTGGAGGAAGAAACATGAGGCTTGGTGAGTCCAACAGCGAGAAGACACGAAGAAGGGAGTTCTTGCGTGAGATCGTCGCCGGGTGGAGCTTGAGTGGAGCGCTGCTTGTGTTCTTGCCTGTCCTAAGTGCTAAGTAAGATCTTCTTGTGTTTCATTGTGCTTAAAACTCTATCCTTGTTGAAACGCTATGGAGAGGTTACTCCACCAAGAAGGAGGTTGTATTTTATCCGGTGTTCACCGAGGCTTGATCTGCCGACGATCAAGGGATTGCCCACCTTAAGGGCACGCCAAGGAGTAGGGGCAAGCTATCCCTGAACCTTGTAAACCCTCCATGTTAGCGATCTTGCTAGTTGTTTTAGTTTGTTTTGTTTTCTGCATTTCTACACTACTCTGTTTCTATTGTTTCCGCTGCTGTGCTACTAACTGTGAAGTGCAGAGAAACCCTAACGCGAAAGAAGTTTGTGTCTGGCTATATTCACTCCCCCCTCTCTAGCCATCCAAGTTCCAACAATTAGGTCACGACTTTCCACCTTATGACCTATTATGTGTAGTCCGTTCATCAGCTCTTGGATCCTTGCGTTGAGCTATGCTGCTGTTTCCCCATCTTGCATCTTGATGGTGTACAACTTGTTGAGTAGTAGATCTCGTTTACTAATTCGCGTATTCGACATACCCTCGTGTAGTTCGATCAATTTGCTCCAGAGCTCCTTTGCACTGTTGAAGGGGCCGACGCAGTTGAGCTCTTCCTTGGTTAAGCCACATTGCAGTGTTTGTGTGGCCTTTGGGTCTGCTTCTATTTTCTTCTTGAGTGGAGCGTCCCATTCTGAATATCCTTGCACCTCACCTTGTGCATTTTTGGGCATCTCCAGTTCGGACTGGATAATGATCCACATGTCCACTTGAGTTTTCAGGTAGACCTCCATCCTGCTCTTCTAATAGGAGAAATCTTCTCCTGAGAAGAGTGGTGGTCTCGCGGTGCTGTAGCCTTCTTGTATGACCATAAAATTTTTAATGGCCGGAAAAAATACAAAGACAAAGAAACTTTATTCCAAGACTGAGTCTTGGATTATCAGTGCAGTAGAAAAAAATAATAAGAATCGAGTGGTGTTGCACCAACCTCGATGAATGAAAATTTATGAACGTTAAAAAAATATTTTTTTAAAAAGAAATCCGAAAATTGCTCAATCGATGGTTGCACCAGATTTAAGCCACCCACTTTGATACCACTTGTGGGATTGTTTAGAATCGATAGAGGGTGGGGTGAATATCGATAAACATTCGGATACGTAAGAATATTACGTAGCGGAAAAATTAAAGCAATGCTAACTCTTTTTCTTTTTTACTTGGTTCGGAGTCTATGGTGGCTCCTACTCCAAGACCCACGGTCTTTGACCATTTTCGTTAGGCAATTCTATATTTCGTAAAAGTATTACAAGCACTACAAGAAAATTATGATTTCACAACACTTGAAAGACAACATTTTTTTTAAAAAGCGTTGTCTTTTTTTTTAACAACGCTTTTAGTGAAAACTGTTGTCTATGTTTTTTTATTTCTTATTAAAGACAACGCTTTCAAATATCCGTTGTCTATTGACCTTTTTGTTTAGATCAAAGACAACGCTTTTCAAAAAGCGTTGTGTTTGAGTAATTTTTTAGTATCTATAATAATAAAACTTTAGCAAGTTTTGTCTATGTAAAATACAGTGTAAAAAAAATAAAATAAAATAAATTAAAATTAAAAAAATAATAAATAAATAAATAAAAACATATATATATATACATACATATATATATATACACACATATATAAAAATACTATAAATATGAGTTAAAATTAGAAATAACTTTATGAAAAAATTTAGAATAATTTTTTTGAATTTTATAAATATTTGCAGGGATAATTTTGAATTATTTAAGAAAAAAAATTAGATTTAAATTATCTAATTTAAAAATTAAATAAGTTTTAAATTAGAATTTAATATGGATTAGGTAAATTATGAGAATTACTAACTCGGATAATGACTAACATATAATGTTAAATATTGAAAATTAGAAGGGGTTTTATAGCAAAATTTCTAAAGAAAGTTTTGATTGGAGATTTTAGAAGAAGAGTGGCAAATTTGCAAAATAGTCATTTCACTTAAAATTCCCCTTTTCTTCTCTTCTTTCCTCGCCGATGCTTTTGCCCTAGCCAAGTCAAAGTCGATCCTTCCTTTCTCCTTCGCAAGACCTAGTCGCGGCCAACCCCTCATTTCCGATCCGATTCCTCTTCTCTTCCTTCTCCCTTGAACGAAGCCGAGAGCCTCTTGCCCATGGTGATCTCTCTTCCTCCTCTTCTTCTCATGTGAGCGTCGAGGATCCATTGTTCTTCTTGAGACAGAGTCGTCCAAGAACCAGCGCAGATCAGCAGTGGTTCGCCGACGCGGCGTCACTGAGTTTTCTCCGACGATTGATGTGGGATTTCGATCAAAAGAAGCCAATTGAGTACTCGATCTCCCCTATTCGTGACTGTTCTTGGGCGTGACAACATTCTAGGTAAGAATTGGGTTTTCAAGATTGATCTCGGTTTTTCGATAGTGGTTGATTTGAATCTGATTGTTCTTTGATTGGTGAGGTTTTCTCACGGTTCTTTGATTGAATTTGAGATGATAACTCTGCCGTGAGTATGGATTTTGGATTTGTTGTTTCCCTTCTTCGAATTTGCTCTTGTTTTCTTGGGTTGTTGTGGATTGGTGATGGCGATCAGTTGATGAGCAGGGAATGAGATGGAGTTCGTGGGTTGGATTGATTGGGTTTGAAATTTGGTGTGGCATCATCGAAGAAGGATGGAACAGAGGAGGTAAGCCTTGTTATTTTCTAGTAGTGTGATTAGGAATGCATTAATCAATGGAGATTTAGTTTTTGAATCTGAATTGGAACGTTGGGTTGGGATCATTGCTAGTTATAGTGAGCTGTGGATTTCATGTTGTGATTTTTCCATTTCTTTGATCAGTGGAGTTTTGAGTTTCTCGGCTATCAGTTTGTTTCGATCAGTGATAGTGTTTTCCGATTCGTTCATGTCATGCTTTATCTCAAGTTATTAGTTTTGTTCACTTTATTCGTTTTCCATCTGCTATTTCAGGATTTATGGAAGGAGTTTACGAGTGCCGAGTCTGCTAGAATGGTTACTTGACAAATTCTTATTTCTGTCATTTTCCCTCCTGATTGCAAATGTTCATTACTGATTAGGTTGTTTCTGACTTTGTTTGAAATGACTATTATGAAACAAATGATTTTGCATTTCACCTAGTAAACTAATTTTTTTTATAAGGAAATTTCAGAGCAGTACAAGTTGCTAGATGACACTTGTTATTCAGTTCCTTTTTCTGTTGTTAATATGTTTTTTAAAAATATTCCCCCCTCTTTTTGTCAGATTGTGAAGCTGCAAGCTTTCAATAAATTTGAGAACACTTCAGATGCATTATCTGCCGCAACGTTATTGATTGATAGCAAGCCCAGCAAAGGCCTGAGGAAGTTTTTACGTGCTCACTGTGATGGTGAAACATTGGTTGTGGCTGATTCAAAACTTGGCAATGCATTAAAGGACAAGCTGGTTAGGTAGTTAATGTGCTTTATCATTGTCTATTTGTCTGGCATGGTTATATGATCTGAGTTTTGCATTCTATGATCTACAGAAAATTGATTGTCTCCACAACAATGCCGTGATGGAGTTGATGAGGGGGCTTAGGAATCAGTTGACAGAACTCATAGCTGGGTTAGCTGTACAAGATTTAGCTCCAATGAGCTTAGGATTGTCCCACAGCTTTTCCAGATACTAGCTAAAGTTCAGCCTTGATAAGGTTACTCCTACTTTGTAGTTTTGATTCAAAGTGGGTTATGTATTTTCGCAATTGTCTGTCTATATCAATTCCTGACAAATATTTCGATGTTGATTACACTAACACCATATGGGAAATAAAAAAAATTCAGTTTTTGTACACATAATTTGATCCCCCTTTTAGAAAATGGCATTTTTGCTTCTCTTGGTGAATCTAGCTCCACAAACCTAATTTATTATGAAGGGGTTTTGGAAATCTGTGCATAAATAATTTCACCTCTTATAAACTGAACTGCTCTTGTGATTATAAAAGGTTTTCATTTTGATTGGTTTAGGTTGATACAATGATCATTCAAGCCATTAGATTATTGGATAATTTAGACAAAGAGCTCAATACCTATGCCATGAGAGTTCGTGAATGGTATGGATGGCATTTTCCAGAGCTTGCTAAAATTGTTTAAGACTATTCTTAGTTGCAAGTTAAGAAGTCCTATAAATCCTTTGCTTATTCAAACTCAGAAGAACTTTTAATGTAGTTTCTCTTCCTAGACTTGGATGTCCAATAAATAAGGTAGGGGACTAATTTTACTCCTATGGAGCGGATAAGGCAGATGCATGAACAACATATTCAAAATTTTACCAATGTCATCCAAAGTATGATATATGTAATTGCTGGGGGATCTCATGAGCCTGAATTATTACCTACACAGGTAGTCACATATTGAATATTAATGTTCAAAAATACTTATATAGAAGCATGATATATTAAATGTATATTGTTACATGTTTCATTTTGAGATCCATGTTTGATAAATCGCTTTTCTATTTTATTAGTTACGAGTTTATGCTTGCTATAGGGCTGATTTTTTTTCCTTGCTCAGATGATGTTCATCCAATATTGAAGAAGCCATCAGCAAAGTTCACAACGGATCGAAAAGTAAGTACCTTTGATGACTATTTCACCACGGATCCAACATTTAACTTGTTTATGGATTTTATCGATGTCGTTTATCTCATTCACACAGAATCTCTAACATGAATTTTTATTTTGATGCAGTGTTAAATCATAGTTAAAGAGCTTGAGAAGTTGAGGCCAAAGAAAAGTGTCATAGCTACCGGTGAAGGATGTTTTGATGATGATCTTGTTAAACTTATTATGGATATAAAGTTAATTTGAGGATTGTGCGACCATATATATTTTTTGTTTGGATAATATGAAGTTGTATCTTTTGTTAAATAGTTATATTTTAAAAAGGATTGTGGATGCTTTTATTTTTTGTTTGTGGATATTCATATTTACTGTTTGTGGATATTTTTTGTATGTTTTGGTAAAATATTTATGTTTTAAAAACTTTGACCTTGTAGTAAATGACAACGTTTTTTAAGCGTTGTAAAAGCTTTGTCCTGGAAAAAAATGACAACGCTTTATAAACGTTGCAAAAGTGTGGTCTTTGTAAAAATCAACAACGTTGTTTAAGTGTTGCAAAAATGTTATTTTTATAAAAAATAACAACGCTTTTTAAACATTAAAAAAGCGTTGTCTTTGCACAAATTGACAACGCTTTTTAAGCATTGTCTTTGAACATACTTTTAACAACAGTGCTTTTAACAACGCTTTTTAAGTCACATAAACAACGCGTAAAAAAGCGTTGTTGTTTAGCTTTTTTCTTGTAGTGAATAGTTGAATCACGAATACAGAATTAAAGTAAAATACTTAAAAAAATATCGACGACCGAAAAAGAATCTGAAGACCGGAGCAGCAAGTCGTCGATCTGGAGCGTTGTTGGCACTTGGAACTCGAGCACGGAGGAAACAGAACTGAGCGCTTGAGTGTTTAAGTTGGAAAAAGTGTTCTCTGGAAGCAAGGGAGTGAACCCCTTTTTATACTACTGTCCAGGGCACCCCTGATGCTGTAGGGCACCTGCCACGTCGCCTATCTACGCGCGTCCTCATCCGCAGACTCGGCCAACGTCTATCCCTTTATCCAGGGTGCCTGGGACGTCTGGGGCGCCTGACTGCTCACGGACGCCTCCCATGCTTACGTGGCAGCTCAACTTCGCGACCTCTGGAGTGACCTATCTGGGGCGCCTGTATCAACACAGGCGCCTGTGTTCTCGGGCGCCCGAGTCCTCTCAGGCGCCTGGGATGCAGAAACTCCAACCTTTTGCTCCTGCAACCAGGGTTAGTTCGAGAATATCAGTAATAGTTAAATATAAATAACAGCCTGCGCTATCGTGGTTCTGACTTTAGGCTTCCAAATGGAACCCCAGGTTGAACCGACGCCTACTATTCCCTCTTCTGGGGGAACACGTTCTCACCTACTCCTCTCAGGAGAAGTTACCTTTTGCCAACCGGCTCCTCCGGTTAGACTTTTGCTCGGCCTCTGAGATTGCCAGATCTCGATACGTCCGTTCCTCGACCCGTCTCTACTTCTGTCCGCAACTCCCGACCGGCTAAGACTTCTGCCCGATCTTCTGGATTAGGACTTTGGTGCCTAGTCCATGACTATGACTTATTGCCCAACCCTCGGTCAGGTTTTCGGTACCCAGTCCATGACCAGGACTTATTGCTCAACCCTACAGGTCATTACTTCGTGTCTAGCTTACCTAGGACTTTCCTGCACACTTAACAGATCCATTTAGATAGCAACTTAACATTAACTTTGAACCCTTTGCCATTATCAAAACCCAGGTTCGATCTGGTGCTTTCGCACCAACAGATGTAGGCTCGTTCAACTCAACAAGTATAACGTCATCATGGCCAGATAAGATAAATGAGTATCTCTCAGGCTAACGACGTATTCTGTTAGATCTGCGAAGAGGTTGGTCTATTTGAACAAGTTGTTGCTCCACAACCTCTTGTGGAACAATCTCATGATCCATAATACTTTGTAGTGTCTGTTCAATGCCCATCAAGGCCTCAGTACTATATGTATCTTGAACTTCTTCAAGATGGATTTTACTCCCACTATTTCTTCTAGACATAAATTCTCTTTCTAAAAAAATACCATTTCTAATGACAAACACTTTGTCTAGCGTGGGATTCAAAAATAATATCCCTTCATTTCCTTGGGATATCCTACAAAATAATACTTGTCCGATTTAAGTCCTAATTTCTCTGAGACTTGACGTCGAATGTAAGCCTCGCAACTCCAAATCTTCATAAAAGACATTGTGGGACTCTTCCCAGTCCATATCATACATGGTGTCTTTATAACGGCTTTTGATGGAACTCGGCTAAGTGTGAAAAGAGTCGTCTCTAGAGCGAATCTCCAGAAGGAAGTAGGAAGATCTTGTTGGATCGTGAAAACCGATAGAGGGGGGGGGTGAATATCGGAAATCGTTCGGATTTGAAAACTAAGAGAAGTTGCACAGCGGAAATTAAAAGAAAACAATCACAGCACAAGGACACAGTCGATTTACTTGGTTCGGAGCCTGTGTCGACTCCTACTCCAAGGCCCACGGTCGTTGACCGTTTACTTTGGGCAATTCTATATTCGCGCAAAACAATTTACAATATTTGATTACAGATAAGTGCAATAAAATAATAATATTAAATTTCGATCTTCGTTACCGACGTCCGAAGTGTATTGACTTGTTCGGGGCAGCGGGACGTCGTCGGCTCGAGTTGGAGTGTTTCTGGAGCAAGGCACGAGCGTAGAAGATCGTTGGGGCGTTGAGAGAACAGTTGTCTTGAAGCCTTGGTCGAGGGCCCTTTATATAGGGCTAGGGGGCGCCCGGGACGTCGGGGGCGCCCCCCACGTGGCCTCTGATCCGCAGAGCTCTCGGTCGCGTCTGATCCTCTGGATCCGCTTTGACCGGGGCACCCGGAGCGGTCGGGGCGCCCGCATTGACCGGGTCAAAGTTTATCATCTGGCTTCGAAGGCTTTTGGTTCGAGGTATGCGCATGGGGGCGCCCGCAGCGCAGGGGGCGCCCGGGAGCACGGGGGCGCCCGACCCAGTATGTGTTCGAACCATTTATCTTGTTGCTTGTTTTGTATGCACCTTGGGGGCGCCCGGGACGCTCCGGGCGCCCTACTCAGCCCTTGCCTCTCTCCTTTGAGACTTTCTGAGTTGCAGACACACGTTCCTTCGATCCTGTATCCAGAGTTAGTTCAAAACACAACAATATATTAAGTTATTAGATTCTACAGCCTTAGCTGTCTTGGTTCTGACTTTGGTCTCCTTAATGGAGTTCTAGGTCGAACCGACGCCTACTGTTCCCTCGACGGGGAACGCGTCCTCACCTACTCCTCTCGGGAGAATTTACCTGATGCCAACCGTTCCTCTGGTTGGACTTTTGCCTGACGGTCCTTTTTCAGGTCTTGGAGACCGAGCTGCCCTTCGCTCAGTGCCTAGCATTCCTTCGCTAGGGCTTCAATCGCAGGCTGTCCTTCGCCTGGAGCCTAGCAGTCCTTTGCTAGGTCTTTTTACCCTGGCATTCCTTCGCCAGTGCCTAGCAGTCCTTCGCTAGGATTTTTCCTGCACACTAGATTAACTTGTTAGAAAACAAGAAAGACTTAACTTTTTGACCTATGTTGCCATTATCAAAACACAGGTTTGATTTAGGTGCATTCTGCACCAACAATCTCCCCCTTTTTGATTTATGGCAACCCTAGTTCAAAAAGTTATGTTTTAAGCAAAGCATGAAAAAGTTTTAACTTTTGTTCCCTCCCCCTGGAAGGAATCTCCCCCTAGATTTTTCAAAAATTCGTGGGGTTTAAGAAACTTTACTTGTACTTGAAAACTTTTTGAAAATGTTAGCTTAAGTAAGAATTTCAGTTTTAATACAGTTTTGAAAAACTTAAGCTTAGAGTACTTAAAAAATTTTGACACGCTTGAGTGAAAATCTTGCAGCTAGAGTACTTAGCAACATTTTAAAAGCTTTTAAGAAAATTTGAAACTAGAATACTTTTGAAAGCTTTAAAAAAATTTTGAAGCTAGAGTACTTAGCAAAATTTTGAAAGTTTGAGTAAAAATTTTGAAGCTAAAGTACTTAGCAAAATTTTGAAAGTTTGAGTAAAAATTTTGAAGCTAAAGTACTTAACAAAATTTTGAAAGTTTGAGTAAAAATTTTGAAGCTAAAGTACTTAACAAAATTTTGAAAGTTTGAGTACAAATTTTGAAGCTAAAGTACTTAACAAAATTTTGAAAGTTTGAGTAAAAATTTTGAAGCTAAAGTACTTAACAAAATTTTGAAAAGCTTGAACGCAAATTTTGAAGCTAAAGTACTTAACAAAATTTTGAAAGCTTGAACACAAATTTTGAAGCTAAAGTACTTAACAAAATTTTGAAAGCTTGAACACAAATTTTGAAGCTAAAGTACTTAACAAAATTTTGAAAGCTTGAACTTAAGTATTTTAAAAAAAGTTAAAAAGATTAAGCTTTTGAATAAAGGATAAGTAACTTTTTGAAAGCTTTTTAAATAAAGGATAGAGTTAGGAAAATTAAATTTGAAATATTAAATTTGAAAATTTTTGAATAAAGAAAGTTTATTTTCCTCTCTCCTTTCCTATCTCTCCCCCTTTGTCATATATCAAAACAGATAAATATAGCATGAATAAAGAAAATAAGTAAGAACTTGCTGTACTGAACCAATTCATAATTAGATTTATACTAAATCAATCAATTTCCTCTGTAGGGACCTGTCTAACCCAATTAGCTACTTACTAACTGTTATAAACAGTAATTTTTGCTAGGGTTAGTCAAGTTAAGTGTTTCTGTTCAAGTTAAATTTTCTAATCTTGACACTTAACTTGATTGCTATGTAAATTGTATTTAGTGCCCCAATTACTGCAGATGCACTGACTTAAAGCATCTTAAATTAAGGCAAAGACCTAAGCATCTCAACCCTTTCTAGGTTATCAATCAAAAGTACCCTAAGGTGCTTGTGAGATGCTGGCTTCTAAGTCTATAGGTGCATGCAGTTCTAGGGTTAGGGCCTAGGCTAAGTCCATTTTCGAAAAAAAAACCTTAATTTTTAAAGGGGGTAATTTTGACATAAAACTAAAAAAAATGAAAACTGATTTTGAAATTGAGTAAAACAGTTTTTCAAATTATATTTTAAAACCAATTTTAAATCAAGAAAAAAATTAATATATTCTACAGAGCACAATCCTAAGTACTCATAAATTGATCAACAGAAAATAAAGCAGGTAATCAAGGTTCAAATACAGTCAAACAGTCAAACCCAAGTCAACCCTACTGAGTAGGGGCAGTCAAATAGGTACAATGCTAAGTGAATCTAAGACGAAGGTCCGGTATGATCAGACGGGCCAGGCTGCCATGCATCGAATCGTGCCATCATCTCTATGTATCGTGTGTCAGCCACTTCTCGATCGACTCGACGAGCTTCCATTGCTCTAGGTGGTAGGCTTCGACCTCCTCTCGGAGACTCTGAACCTTTGTGTCTAAATGCATCACTCTCTGGTATAATGTCGGTGGAGCAGGCTTGTCGATGTGTGCTCGGGCTGCTGCAGCTATGTCTCCAACGTCGACTTCAACCTCCTCGTCTGAGTCGACTGGTGCTCCGGCCTGCTGTCGTCTCCAACTAAGAACCTCGGTGGCCGACACCTCTAGACCCGCTAACGAAAAGTTCCTAAATCCTATTTCGTCAAAGTCGGTCATAGCAGAAATTTCACCAATGGTAATGTCACGACCGTGGTGATGAAGGAGAGATGTGATGATGTGGCAATATGGTGTCCGTACTCGTCCCTGGGTCGTGACACTGGATGCATGCAGAATGGTATGAAACATATGGAGTCCAATATCTAGGTCAAGGTGATGGACTAGGGCATAAAGAAGGAAAGCATGAAAGGGTCGCATAGTCCCTAGGTCTCTGGTGGAGAGAGGTAGGATACAGCTGACCAGAACTCTATACAAAGCATAGTTCTGGGCCTCAAGTTCAACAGCTTGGAAGCGTCTATTTGCTGGGAGATCTGCCCTATAGAAATAGGAGTGGATGGTATCTAGGGTAATTTCTGAGTAGGGAGGATCAAATGGGGGGTTCCTAGGAGGATAACAGCAGAATGTGGACTGAGAGGGTCGCAATCCTAGGAATCGGTTCAGCAAAGTTGGGGTTATAGTTAAAGGAATCCCTTGGACAGTGGTGTGAAACATAAGATTATCTTGTCGAATTATATTATTATAAAATTCTGCGCATAAGGATTCATTAATGGTATGCGTGCAGAAGACAAGATTGTCCAATTGATAGAAGTTGATGATATTCATGGTGACAGGGCATGATTGGGTATAAAAGTGCCTATTGAGATAACTCATTTTAATAGGCTTGTAGATTGTTTGTGCAAACCTATTACATAACTCTAGATTAGGAAATCTAGGGTCGAGACTAGGTTGGGCACCGGGGTTGGCCGGGTTCGGTCGGCGTCTTCTAAGTTAAAAGAGTTAAAGAATGAGTAAAGATATTGCATGAAATAACTTTAAATGCAATAAAATTAACTAATAATCATACCGGACGGCTCGGGGAGGCCTGGTTGAGGAAGAGGACTTGCAAGGTCTTCTTGAAGAGTAAGAAGTGGAGAAGAAGGTTGATTTTGGTGTGGGAAGTGAAGGAGGTTCGGGTGCCTTTTATAGGCAGACCCATGGGGGCGCCCGGGAGCTTCCGGGCGCCCTGGTCAGGGCTACTGCCAAAGGCAGTGTGAAGGACTGGTTGGGGGCGCCCGGGACAGTCCGGGCGCCCTCAACAGAGAGCTTTTGCAGTTTTTGCTGCGTTCGAGGTGATGGGGGTGCCCGCGTGGTTCCGGGCGCCCCAGTCAAGGGTATGTAAAGACAAAAATTTGTCTTGTCATTATTTAACTATGGTTTAATCGATTTGACTATGGTTGAAATTGATTTTGACTGCTTTGACCATGGTTTGACAAGGTTGACCGTGGTTTGACCATATTGACCAAGGTTTGATCGAGTTCTGAACTACAGGATTAACCAAAAAAAATTTTATAATTGAGTCTTAATCCTACTATCTCACCCAAATCTAGGGTTTTCAATCACGTTAGCCTTATAGGTTTTATGAGACAGGTTTTGACTAGTAAAATTATTTTGAAAAATTTTGATTAATTTTGAAAACAATTAAATTTTTGAAAACTTAATTAAGTTTGACAATAATTAAATTTTGAAAACTTAATTCATTTTGAAAACAATAAAATTAAAAAAATCTAGAAATAACTGAAATTTTGTGTTAGATTCGAATTTGACACTCCGGACGTCTTTGGCTTCCAGGTCTTGGCGAGGCACTAGGCCTTCTTTGGCCGTAGCCTTATGGGATCATCCACCCTTTCCTTGACAAAGCCTTTTAATGATATTTCATTTTCAAAAATTCTTTGAAAAATTTCTGGTCTAACTAGTTTAGGTTTTGGATCGGTAGCTTCGGCTAGTTCCGCCAAATTAGCTTCCCTAACGTACTATCATCTCACCTCCACCCAATACTATGTTGTCAAATTTCAGTTAAGTTTGTTTAGTCCTTAAGCTAGCCTAAGTCTAAGCATGGTATATTGCAGAAATTAAATAAACAATCAATCATATTGCAAGCAAATATCTTATCTAACAATAAATATAGTTTTCAGTTTGGCTCCCCCTGGACTAAAGCCACGGTGATGGTTAGGCAAGATGTGAATCTTGTCCTTGGGGATCCAATACTGATTTGATCCAGTTGGTTTGTTCAGGTATAGTTTAGGTACCCATGCCTGAATTTTACCTCTGGACTGATTCAGTACAGCTAAGTTATGATCTTTGC
>JAGFNQ010004119.1:0-26994 GCA_024364735.1 Boesenbergia rotunda | reverse complement strand
GCGCCACAGAAGGGTACACTGCTAAATTTGAAAAAACTGTAAGTTTTCTACTTCATAGATATACCTCAACAAAAAGGTTCATACCAATATAATTGTTACTAATGTCATATCTGTGTAGGTGGCGTTTTTCAAAAATATGACCTGGTCTTATTACAAGACATGGAATAAAGGATTGCCTGCCATATCTGGGACAGAGTTTACTAAAATTGTTGTACAAGGACCCACCCAATCCAGATCGTAAGAGGATGTTTATTTTTGTTAAAAATAACAATGCATTTCATAGTTGATTTATAAGATGACAACAATGTCAATATTGGTTTTTCAGGTCGGATTGTGCCTTTTTCATGATGCGGTATGCAGAAAGTCTAGTTTTCCAAAGATCTACAGATTTTAGCCAAAAGGATATGAAAAATTATCGATTTCAAGTGGGCTATAAAATAATGAGAGACAAGTGTTGGAAGCTAAATCTGTAACTAGAGTTTTTGTTCATACTATGCATATGTAATTGTCAGCACAAACATTGTATTTGTAATTATACAATCCATGTACTCCTTCTCAAATCAATGAAACTTTGCTTCGGATCATTGTTTTTGTCTCATATATGATCTGTAATCTGTAAATGTTGTCGAATTTTTTCAGTAATATTGAACCTTGTTTTTGCTAGAATCATTTGAAATGAGGACCACATTGGGCCTGAAACAAAAGCATTTTAGGAAACCCAGTCAGTGCCTGAAACAAAATGATTCAGTTGTATAATGTAAGTTTAATGACAAACAATATATGTTTGTAGTTAAAATGTATGTAAACCATTTTGATACTCCAATGGAGCATTGCTTTGATCCTTGTTATTGTCTAAAACTGTAATCTATAATCTGTCCTCTTGTCGATACTATAAGCAATATTGAACCTTACTTTTCCTCTACCCTAATTTTTAAATCACAGCCCACGCTGGGCCTGAAATGAGATGATTTCAGGCCCACGCTGGGCCTGAAATAATATCATTTCAGGCCTAGCGTGGGCCTGAATGAGATGATTTCAGGCCCAGCATGGGCCTGAATGAGATTATTTCAAGCCCACGCGGGCCTGAAATAATCTCATTCAGGCCCACGCTGGGCCTGAAATGATATTATTTCAGGCCCAGAGTGGGCCTGAAATCATCTCATTTCAGGCCCACTCTGGGCCTGAAATAATTCCATTTCAGGCCCAGGTTGGGCCTGACACAATAATGTTCAGAATTCAAATAATCTCATTTCAGATTTCAAATAATTCAATATTAGAATGATTAAATATTTTATATAAATATACATGTTGTGAGATTATTTTTAATATTAAACAAAAAAAAAGAGTACCTACATAGACATTGCATACCACAATTTAATTCCATCCACATCATTACCTCATTTTTTCAGAATTTGGCACAGCAGGAGGTTTGTTTCATGGACCTATGATATTTTGAATTCTCAAAGCTCATTACCAGTAGTTAAAGTTTAGATAGCTAGGAGATGGTATTTTTGGTCTCCAAACATAGTCCTAATGATTATCAATTACGTGTTAATACAGTATCAGTTGGCACAGAACAATGATTCAACAAAGCAAACAAACAAACAAAGGGGTCTCAAATGACATATATTCACAAACCATAGGACTTCAGGACTTCAAGACCAGAAATTACATTTTGGTGGGTTTCAAAATCCGAAAACTTCACAATTGCTCAATTCTGCTTACATCACTTTACATAAGAAGAAATGTATCATAATATTGAAATACTTCTTCAAGTCACAACATTAACAACAACTAGTTTTTTGACAATACTATAGCTGTAAAATATACGAAATCTTTACATTCAGTTATCCTCCATACAAAATATACACTTCACTCAGAATATTGGGTCACTACATATACTAATTAACTCAAGACCTTGGGGCTGGCGGCATTCTACATGTCCTTTTATTATGACCAAGTTGTTTGCACCGGCTGCATTTTAGTTTGACCTTGCCATTGTGTCTGGACTCTATCCGTGCCTTCTTTCGTCTACCAGGCTGCACAAGGCTACGGGGACATAGAACTGTAATGTCGTTTACTCCAGTAGGCCAAAACTGCTTGCTTCTACAAGGGAAAATACGATCCATGTAAACCCACTTCCAAGTTTCAGAATAAAAAAAATGCTCACAATAAGGAAGTGTATCCATGTTCCTGTGAATGATTACGGCAATAGCATGTGAGCAAGGAAGTCCTGAAATTTGAAACTCCCCACAATGACAAAACTTGTTTTCCAAATCAACAATGTATGAAGTGCCCCATGTTTCTACTTCCATTTCTGATTGAGAGTAAGGGTGAACCTTATAAGCTCTTGCTTTCTCTCTCCTTGAATCCATTTCTTTTGTAGCATAAGGTGTCAAAGCAAGCTGCCATTTGGAGACTTGCTCTCTACGGTTATAGAACCATTGAGCAACTTTTCTTCTTGTATTATCAATTAACCTGTTTATGGGAAGCTCACGTGTAAACTTGAACAAAGCATTTAAGCTCTCCACACAATTCGTGGTAAGCATTATGTACCTTCTCCCTGTAAAGTGTGCATTTGCCCACCTTTTAGGATCAATGTTGTGAAGCCACTTATGGGCAACTGGATATTTTTCAAGCATTGTCTGCATTATCATATCATATTGGAGTGTTGTGTTGGCTCGTGCTGCTGCCCAAAACAAACATACAGCAGCTCTACTTCCAGTATCAGTTACCATATTACAACACATGTGGTGGCAACAAAAGGCATGATGCGCGTTTGGGTAGACTTTTCTAACTGCTGATATAATGCCCCGATGTCTATCTGATACTATGGTGATTGAGTGATCATCGACACCAAAGAACCTCTTTGTATGCTCCAAAAACCACTCCCATGCAGACCCACATTCAACTTCAGCTATTGCGAAGGCAACTGGAAGAACATTGTCATTACCATCAATCGTCGTTGCAATCAACATTACTCCCGGAAACTTTCCTCTTAGGTGTGTGGCATCAATTCCGATAAGTCTACGCAAATAAGACCTGAAAACCCTTCGGCAAGCACCAAAACCCCAAAAACACCGCTGGAACTAATTGTCACCATTCGTGTATAGTGCCACATACGTTTCAGGATCTCTAGCTCTTAACTCACGCAGATATTGTGGAAGATCTCTGTAAGCCTCATCATAATCTCCAACAACCTTTTTCAATGCTTTCTCCCTAGCTATGTATGCTTTTCTGTATGATATGGTCACTCCAAATCTAGCTTTAATATCTGATATAATCATACTTGGTTTGTATTGTTCATTATGAAGAAATTGCTCTTCAACAAAAGAAGCAACAAATGATGAAGAGCATGCATGATGATCAGCACTTTCCCTAACAGTTTCGCATTGGTGTTCCTTTATATATTTTATAACAGTGAACTCTACTTCCCCCCTTGCTACTACTCTCCATGTACATGGTTGGTTGAAGCACACTGCTTTAACTCTATTTTTTCGGGTGTCAACTGGGTTATATCTCATATGCTTAATCATGACATGTTTGACAAGTACATTCTTGAATTCTTCTCTAGATGGGAATATCTGCCCCACAAAAAATTCATGCCCATCTCTTGCCTGTAACTCTCCAATTGGCCCAGCAAGCAATCGAGAATTTAAAATATAAGGATCTTCAGCTAATGGAAACTCCTCCTCTAAGTCACTGTACTCATCTGGGGGGAAATCATATTCCTCAATCTGCATATCATCGGCTTGGAATTCTAGTACACTTGTAATGAGTTCTAATTCATTTGCATTCCGGATTTCAATTCCTTCCTCCCCACTCCAAGTTGCCTCAAAGAATTCAACAACTCTTGAAGAAGAATTTAAACCCTCACCTTCTATATTAGTTGCTTCTTCATTTAGATCAATTGTCAAATTCCTTGTAATTTCTGATCCATTCCCCGTGACAGCATTATCATCAAGAGTATTCCATATTTCGGAGATAATTTCGTCAACATCATTATCATCCGTGAAAAATAAATTACAATTACATTTAGCAAACTTTGAAAAACATAATCAAGGACCTAGGAAGGCCCAAACCTCTAACCTTGCTAAAAACCCCGGAAATTTTCCCACTTGAGGCCCACCCTCGGCCTGAAATGGAGGTATTCAGGCCCAGTTTAAGTGCTTTCAGGCCCACCCTGGCCCTGCCAATTTTTTATTTCAGGCCCTCCATTGGGCCTGAAATGATTTATTTCAGACCCACGGTGGGCCTGAAATGATTTATTTCAGGCCCACCGTGGGCCTGAAATCATTTTATTTCAGGCCCACCCCCTTGTGCCTCCCAGGGCCTGAAATCACAGGGCCTGAATTATATTGATTCAGGCCCTCAAATCCAATGATTTCAGCACCTGTAAGGACCTGAAATCTTTTCATTTCAGGCCCTGGGAGGACCTGAATTCCTTTTTTTTCAGGCCCTAGGTGGACCTGAATTCATTTTTTTTCAGCCCCTGCCAATGCCTGAAAACAACATATTTGATTCACTCCTAGGGTCTGAAATCTAATGATATCATGCACTCCTAGGGTCTGAAATCTAATGATATCATGCACTCCTAGGGATTTAACTCCTTTAATTTCTGACCCTTCTAGGGCCTGATATGGTAATATATCATCCCTAGGTCGAATTCAAGCATTTTTTTATCTTCATTTTAACAAATTTCACAGAGCCTTATTATGTAATCATATCACCCTTAGACTCCTCCAAACATACAAATTGTAGCAAGAGTTGATAAGTATAAAACTAGGTTTGATACAATATCAAAGATGACAATCATACGTACATTACTATTTGTATTTGTTACCAATCTGTTGCTTGCTTTTTCTCCTTCAACACCTATCTTCCTCAGCTACCTTGATCAATTGAGTTGTGCAAAGTCGAAATATATATGTACCCTCGTGATGATTCGACTTTTGCAAGTTAGTATTATATATATATAGGCTGAGAATATTTCCACTACCTTGCCATCCGAACCACATATTCTTATTTTACTGCAAAAGTGGTTCGGATGTCTCGAAAATGGGAATGGAAAAGGTCTATTGTGGTGCCAAGGGTATAATAGGAAGTTCACTTAAAGGGCTGCGCCCTTTGGTAAAATAGAAACCATGGGACGCCCTTTGGTAATTTCGTATTGTTACGTACGCCCTTTGATAAATTGCCGTTTTTTTTTCACCTAGATATTGACTTGGCCCATAAAAATTTGTTGAAAGCCTAATTCTCGATTTTGGAACTAAGTTTTTTATTTAAACCAAACAACTCAAGCTATCCCATGGTAGTAGGTTTACAAATAAATATTTATTTTTTAAACCCATGGGAGATGACATGATAGCTATGAATTTTACCGTACAAACTTCATATAAACCTAAAAAAAATTGATTTGAAATTTTTTTATCCTTAATACTATAACCTAACTCCTAAAGATAAAATCTTAAATGACATAATCATAAGCTAAAATAAATAAAATGTTACTAGATTGCGATGAAAAACGATAATAAGAATAATAGAGAACACATAAGATTTACGTGGAAAACCCTTGATGGGGAAAAACCATGGGCAGAGGAGAAAAAATCACTATGAATGGAGGAATACAAAGTCGGCGGCTCGAAGCCTTAATAATCATATATGTCACACCACCACAGAGCCCTAATTTTTTTCTTCATAACTTAGTTTTCACCATATATGTCGCACCGCGATCTTTTTGGGCCGGATCAAATTGAATTTGAGTCACCAAACTCTAACATAAAATAAATAAATAAATAAATAAATAAAAATTCACGTTAGGCGCAGACAGTTCACACAGACTCGTCTGTAGCCTAACTTTTGGATATATATACACGGGCCTATATTTAGTACAAATTAACCTTGCAACTATATTTTATGCTAAGGATCATCGGCCATGGACTCATCCAAATCTGTACCCCTTGCTCGGGGCGCGCTTAGAAGCTCTCCCGGGTACTAAATTTTACCTTTAGAGGTTGAGTTATAGTGTTTAAGCTATAAAAATAATTTAAAATAAAAAATTTTAGGTGCTCATCAGGTATAATATATTTAAGATATAAGAAAATTTTAATTTTTAAAAAATAAAAAAGAAAAAAGAAATTGAGGGATGGAAGCTAGACGTCTCACTCACTTAGACGCGGATGGTCGTGTATCGTGTTATGCGCAACATATCACTCTTTTATAAGTAGCAAAAGGTGATTCGCTCGCTCCTAGTACCCCGTCAATCCGTCCCATGACCAACATAGAGGAAGTAAATCATGGAGGTTACTAACCCAAATATCAATAAGATTTTTTTAAGATTCAGGTTCCCTCTTGGGTTATAGTATTTAAGATAAAAAAATTTAAATACTCACGGATTATATTATATATATTTAAGATTTATTTGAAAATCTGTTGATTTAAAAAATTGATTGAGGCGCATGGGAGGTCGTCAATAACCCAAAAATACTTGATGCGAAGCGTCTCCCATGAATTGGGAGGCACCTCGAGTCTATTGCAGTCGGGCACGTAGCACACCGTCCGCAACAAAGCATTATTATATATATATAGAGAGAGAGAGAGAATTGTTTTGTTGTAGACCGCTAGGTGCGCGCCCATGCACGCCTCCTCCCAATAGATTTGGCAATCGATTGGGCGCAACAAAAGGCGACAACTCCTATGGTCGGCCAATCCGTCCGATGACCAACATAGAGGAAGTAAATCATGGAGGTTACTAACCCAAATGTCAATAAGATTTTTTTAAGATTCAGGTTCCCTCTTGGGTTATAGTATTTAAGATAAAAAAAATTTAAATACTCACGGATTATATTATATATATTTAAGATTTATTTGAAAATATGTTGATTTAAAAAATTGATTGAGGCGCATGGGAGGTCGTCAATAACCCAAAAATACTTGATGCGAAGCGTCTCCCATGAATTGGGAGGCACCTCGAGTCTATTGCAGTCGGGCACGTAGCACACCGTCCGCAACAAAGCATTATTATATATATAGAGAGAGAGAGAGAGAATTGTTTTGTTGTAGACCGCTAGGTGCGCGCCCGTGCACGCCTCCTCCCAATAGATTTGCCAATCGATTGGACGCAACAAATGGCGACAACTCCTATGGTCGGCCAATCCGTCCCATGACCAACATAGAGGAAGTAAATCATGGAGGTTACTAACCCAAATGTCAATAAGATTTTTTTTAAGATTCAGGTTCCCTCTTGGGTTATAGTATTTAAGATAAAAAAATTTAAATACTCACGGATTATATTATATATATTTAAGATTTATTTGAAAATCTGTTGATTTAAAAAATTGATTGAGGCGCATGGGAGGTCGTCAATAACCCCAAAAATACTTGATGCGAAGCACACCGTTCGCAACAAAGCATTATTATATATATATATATAGAGAGAGATAGAGAGAGAATTGTTTTGTTGTAGACCGCTAGGTGCGCGCCCATGCACGCCTCCTCCCAATAGATTTGCCAATCGATTGGGCGCAACAAATGGCGACAACTCCTATGGTCGGCCCGCCCAGGGCCGTCTCAAGCTTCCATGAGGCCCTAGGCTAAATTATTTTTTAATCTTTAATATTTTTTTAAAAAATAAAAATTTTCCCTCGCCCTTTTCCATTCGGACTTAGGACCGGCAATGGTGGGTTTTAAATTTTTTTTAAAAAATAAAATATTAATTT
Organism: Boesenbergia rotunda; assembly: GCA_024364735.1. Taxonomy (NCBI): domain Eukaryota; kingdom Viridiplantae; phylum Streptophyta; class Magnoliopsida; order Zingiberales; family Zingiberaceae; genus Boesenbergia; species Boesenbergia rotunda. The sequence continues at coordinate 19,276 of JAGFNQ010004119.1, read as the reverse complement.
AAAAATAAGTTTTTATTTAAAATTTAATTTTCTCCCTTTTTGAGATGCAAAATTATTAATTAAATTTTTATATTCAAGTTTTGATAATATATTTTTTTCAATTGATAAAATTTTATTATGCAGAATAAGAAATTTTTGTATAGTTATTCATTATGCAGAATAATAAAAAAAATTCGAAGAAGATTCAAGATTGGAAGAAGAAAAGAATGAAAAATTATTACCGAATATCAAGCGAGGGAGGTTTGAGCCTTGAGAAGAAGGATGTTTTCTTAAAAAATCACTTGAGAAAACTGAGCTAATGACATATAAAATAGAATGAAAAAAGTGATCAGCCTTGACCTATTATAGTCCTAAATAAAATTTTTATGATAATAAAATAATTATAATTAATATGAAGTTAATTATTGGTGCGTTGAGTTTTGGAAATTGGAATGAGGTTTGCTGGTTTGGCAATTGGCATGATTAATGTCATGTACGCGTTTCGGCAATGATTCAATATTTCAATGAATTTTCCAAGAAATCACATTTAATCACGCGTGATTTTTGGCAATTGCAATCACGCATGGCTGCATGGCGCGTGATTTTTGGCAATTGCAACCACGCATGGCTGCATGGCGCCTGATTTTTGGCAATTGCAATCACGCAGGGCTTCATGCAGATAAAAAAAATAATTAAATTTTAATATTATATATATACTAATAATGGGCGGTGGGCCCTAGATTTGTTGGGGCCCTAGGCACAGGCCTTAGTGGCCTGTGCCTTAAGCCGGGCCTGGGCCCGCCCCCCCCCCCCAGGTGGCGGCCTCCGGCCATCGGCCCTGACCCAAAATTATAACCTAGGAGAAAGGTGAACCCTAGGGGCATCGCAACTAGATTCCGGCTACAATCAATCACCGCGTCCGCAATCGATCATGGCGGACACAACAACTCCTGTGGTCGTTTGCCCCTCGGCCACAACCCAATACTATAACTTGGGAGAAAGGCGAACCTAAGGGGTATTATGATTGGATTTTGACTGCAATTGATCGTAGCGACCGTGATTAGTGTCGCCTCCCAATCGATTCGGAGTACCCCAAATTTATTTGTCAATCGATTCGTGGCGCTCCGAAACAATTGGTGCAGGTGCCGATCGATGATTGGCGCCTTCTAGTCGATTCACCAATCAATTGGGAGGTGAGCATGCACAGATGTGTGGCGTAAGGTCCGCAACATAGGATGTAGGCGCGTACGGATATGTGGCGTAAGATCCGCACATAGCAATCTCATATATATATATATATATATATATATAGATTTGTTAAAATACAGACTGATTTGTCCGGAACTGTGCGGACTGCGCCCTCGTGGCTATCCGCGTCATAATTTTTTGAAAAGTTACATGCAAATTAAACTTGCTCTCGTGGCTATCCACAAGAAGAGCATCCGCCTGATGCCCTTCTTCGACGAGAAGAGTATCGGCGATGGCAGAGAGGAAAGGCGGTACACAGTGATCCTTGTACAAAGCCATATATATGCTTTTCTTGCAACGATAAACCTCAAGGGGCTTCCTGTAGGCAGTACACAGTGATCTCTTGCTGCTTGAAATATCGTCGATCCTCCTCGTTCACGAGAACGAGATTCAAGAAATATTTAACGCTGAACTTGTTGTTGATGTTGCGAAAAAAATGTAGGTGTTAGCTCATAGGGGCTCAGAAATAACCTTATAGGGATCGATTCTCCGGAGAGAAAAAACAGAAGAAGAAAAGGTTACAGAAAGATAAATTAAAAACAAACATTTGTAGCAAATATAGGAAGTAACACTTTTTTTCTTTAAAACTAGAAGAAAAAAATCTTTCAGAATAATATATGATTAGTTGAGAAAGAAGGTAACGACGAAACATGTATCTTTGATTAAGTTTGGTTCCCTCTGATGCTAGTGTCTCTGCGACGTCAAGGTTAACAAATCATTGCCGTCATTCCACGTCTCCCGTGCATGCTCGCCGCCGCCCTCCGCCGTCTGCGCAACCCGGACTCCTCTGTTCGCGCCGCTTGCATCAGGCGGACGCTCTTCTTGTGGATAGCCACGAGAGCAAGTTTAATTTGAATGTAACTTTTCAAAAAATTATGACGCGGATAGCCACGAGGGCGCAGTCCGCACAGTTCCGAACAAATCAGTCCGTATTTTAACAAATATATATATATATATATATATATATATATATATATATATATATATATATATATATATATTTGATCTCTTACGGACCGCGCGTTGGGGACTGTGTGCGGACCGCGTCTGATCGGTCACCGGACCGATCGGTCACCGGACCGATTAGGCACTTGCCTGATTCACCGCTACCTAGGGTTCACCGCGCTGACGGATTCACCGCTACTCCTAGGCTTCGCCAAACCCCCTAGGGTTATAGTTTTATTCGGGGCGGCGGTCGAAGGCCACCGATGGTGTCCGATCGACAATCGGAGGTACGCCGACAGGTTCACCGCTAGTTCGCTACCTTAGAGTTCACCGTGCCAACGGGTTCACCGCTACCCCTAGGGTTCACCGGACCCTCTAGGGTTATGTTTTGTTCGGGGCAGCGGCCGAAGGCCGCTGATGGTGTCCGATCAATGATCGAAGGTACGCCGACGGGATCACTGCTACCCTAGGGTTCACCGCGCCGACGGGTCACCGCACCCCCTAAGGTTCACCGCACCCCCTAGGGTTCACCGCACCTCCTAGGGTTCACCGCACCCCCTAAGATTATAGTTTTATTCGGGGGCGGCGGCTGAAGGCCGCCGATGGTGTCCGATCGACTATCAGACGACTCACCGACGAGTTGGGTCACGGGAGACCCCTGCCTGATCGGTATGGGACGTCCCTGACCGATCGGGCATTTGTCGGATCGGTCCGATGAACGATCAGGCAGCGTAGTCCGCACGTGGTCTGCAGCTAATCAGTCCTAAATTATTGCTGGATATATTTTGTAATTATAGTAATCAATTAATTTTACGATGCATATATAAAATTTTGTCTTACAGTTGTATTTATAAAAATATGTCATATTTAGGGCATATCCGTTGTAACCTACGCCATCAAAAATGGTAAACCTATAAATACATCCCAATGATAAATTTAAAAAGTAAGTTTATTAGGACACTGTTTTAATGGGATCGATAATAATTTGGTGGGTAGATATTAATGGGTCCAAAAAATTTAATAAAAAAATGATGAACAAGAACAAATTAAATCTGGAATGATCGATCCGGCTCCATAGAAGTTTTCTATCGGTCATCAGGATAAATCAGGAAGCGCTCGCGGTGGCCAGTCTAGAAGCCCAGCGTCCCAGGGTTCGCGCCTATTTGGAAGAAAAATTCCTGTAAAATACGTCATAGCTTGGAAATCGAACCGCGCATACTTAGGTTAACTACTAGTGACCTTACCGTTGTACCATAGCCCCGGGGGCGTCCAAAAAATTTAATAGAGAGTCAATATAGTGGCTAGATATTAATTTGGCCCACAAAAATTTATTGAAAGCTTAGTTCTTGATTTTGAAACTAAGGTTTTTATTTAAATTAAAAAACTCAGGCCACCTAATAGAAAGTAGGTTTAAAAATCAAGATTTATTTTTTAATTATTTACCATGTAAACTTCGTATATCTCTGAAAAAAATCGATTTGAATTTAATTAATTAATTTATTTATTTATTGTACTTAACACTGTAATCCAACTCCTAAAAATAAAATCTTAAATGACATAATCATAAACTAAAAAAAATAAAATAAAAAATAAAAAAATTGAAAATTCACGTTATGCGTGAATGAACCCGCACAGTTCGCCCTAGCTAACTTTTAGATATGTATACATGGGCCTATAGAGTGAAGCCTGAAGAAAATTTTATTATTTTAAATCTACTATAACTTAATCCCTAATCTTATACCCTAATTAAATATAATATATCCCATAAAAATTTAAAAAAAGCAAAAATAATCTTCTAATTGAATCCAGGGCGCTTGGATTGAATCCAGGCATCTGGATTCAACCCAGGACTCCTGGATTCAATCTAGGCGTCCTGAGTGTGCACAGGCACGTGATGTTTGTTTCACGGCATAATACACTTGTGTGTGTGTGTATACACGATTTTGCTATGTAGTAGATCGCCCGCTGCACATTCATACGCACCTCACTTGAGGCAACTCCCATGCAATGGGAGGCTCCTCGAGTCATTTCTTATTATGTGATTGAGACACCTCGATTTGATCTAGGCGCTACAATGTATTATATTTTTTGTTTTTTATTTATTTATTTTTTAAGGGATGTATTATATATATTTATGATTTAAATTTTTAAGATCTAAGAATTAAGTTATAGTGGATTTAAGCAAATAAAATTTTTCCACTAGGGTTCAAGCTTCTCTTTTGGGTTATAGTGTTCAAGATAAAAAAATTTTAAATGTTCACGGGATATATTATATGTATTTAGCCTTTAAAATTTTAGAATTTAATGGTTGAATTACAGTGGATTTAAGTCAATGTGATTTTCTTTCCGTGATTCAAGTTTTCCTCTTAGGGTTAAATTATTCAAGATAAAAAAATGTATATCTATTTTTTTTTCAAATTTTCGTTACATATTTCGTTTGAATTTTTTTTTTGCGAGGTTAGTGCAACACCCCTCGTTATTTTATTTATCCAGCACTACTAATCCAAGACCTAGTCTTGGAAAATTTGTTTTTCTGTTAGTTTTCTGTTACAGATTAAAATGGCCATGCAAGAAGGTTTTAGCACCGCCAGACCTCCACTTTTCAGTGGAGAAGACTTTTCTTACTGGAAAAGTCGTATGGAGGTCCACCTGAAAACTCAGGTGGACATGTCGATCATTATCCAGTCCGGTCTGGAGATCCCCAGAAACGCCGAAGGACTTCCTCAAAGCTACTCAGAATGGGACAACACCCTAAAACGCAAGATAGAAGCCGACGCAAAAGCAACTCAGACTCTCCAATGCGGATTGACAAAAGAGGAGCTGAACCGGGTGGGCCCCTTCAACAGTGCGAAGGAGCTTTGGGCAAAATTGATCGAGCTGCACGAAGGGACATCAGATATTCGGATCAGTAAGAGGAATCTGCTATTGAACAAATTGTACACCATCAAGATGGCCGACAACGAAATAGCAGCCCAGCTCCACGCACGGATCCAAGAGTTGATGAACGGACTTCACACTATAGGTCACAAGGTTGAAAACCGTGACTTAATAAGGTATGCCTTAAACGCTTTCCCTAGAAACACCTTGTGGGTATCTATGGTAGATGCATACAAGGTCTCAAGGGATCTTTCAAAAATAAAATTAGACGAATTGTTTTCCGAACTAGAACTGCACGAACAAACTAACACCAATATGGTCGAGAAAGGTATTGCTTTCGTTGCAGGTAAAACTGGAAGGACAACAAAGAAGAAGCCTGAACCTGAACCCGAGTCTAACTCAGACTCAGACTCAGAAGACGAAGAAGGAGATCAAACGAAGCTGGTCCGACTAGCCCGAAGCTACTACAAGGAGCTGAAGAACCGAACCAACAAACGGAAAATCAGCCGAAGAAAGGACGAACCAGCTGAACCCGCAAATGATAAAAACAAGCCCAACGTAACCTGCTACGAGTGCAAGAAAAAGGGCCACTACAAGACAAAATGCCCAAACTTAAAGGAAATCAAAAAGACAAGAATAAAGAAAGCGCTCCAAGCAACCTGGGACGAATCTTCCTCAGAAGAAGAAGAAGAAGCACCCCAATCAAACCTACTAGCTCTGACCGCCTCAGATACAGTCGAGACTGAGTCAGAATCAGAACAGGACGACGGCGAGCTAACCTTTACAGAAGACGGCGAAATTAAGGTAACTGGTTTCAATAGATGTCAATTAAGTGAATTAATTTCATTTCTTTCTCGAGATTTGGCAAAAGCCAAACTCCGAGTCGAATCCCTCCGACAGGAAGTAAAACTCCTGAAAGAGGGAGCTGACTCTAAACCCTTAACCGAGAAGGTTCAGGAAGGAACTCCAACTCAAGTTGAAAAACTTGAAAAGGAGAACTCCTCCCTGAAAACTCAGGTTAAGGATCTTAGATCAGCTTTAGGACGATTTACATCTGGTTCCAAGGGTCTTGACATGATCCTTGGAAAACAGAAATCAGTTCTAAATCGATCCGGACTTGGCTATAGAACCAAATCCCGACAAAGATCTTACTTTGCTATACTGAATCAGTCCAGAGGTAAAATTCAGGCATGGGTACCTAAACTATACCTGAACAAACCAACTGGCTCAAATCAGTATTGGATCCCCAAGGACAAGATTCACATCTTGCCTAACCATCACCGTGGCTTTAGTCCAGGGGGAGTCAAACTGAAAACAATATTCATTATTAGATAAGAATTTAATTCTTGATTGCAATTGCTTGATTGATTGTTTATTTAAAATTCCTGCAATTTACCATGCTTAGATTTAGGAATGGTTAGCTTAAGGACTGAACAAACTTAACTGAAACTTGACAACATAGTATTGGGTGAGGTGAGATGATAGTACGTTAGGGAAGCCAACCTGGCGGAACTAGCCGAAGCTACCGATCCAAGATCCAAAATAGTTAGACCAGAAATTTTTCAAAGAATAATTTTGAAAATGAAATTTCTTTAAAAGGCTTTGTCAAGGAAAGGGTGGATGATCCCATAAGGCTACGACCAAAGAAGGCCCTGTGCCTCGCCAAGACCTGGAAGCCAATTTTTGAAATTCAAATTATTTTTTATCAAATTCGAATCTAACACAAAATTTCAGTTAAGTGTAGATTTTAACATCTTTTCAAAAATTTCAAAATTAATTAAGTTTTCAAAATTTAAATTGTTTTCAAAATTAATAAAGTTTTCAAAATTTAAATTGTTTTCAAAATTAATAAAGTTTTCAAAATTTAATTGTTCTAAAAAATAATCAAAATTTTCAAATAGTCTTAACTATCAAAACCTGTCTCACAAAACCTATAAGGCTAACATGATGGAAAACCCTAGACTGGGTGAGACACTAAGATTAAGATTGAAAATTATTTTGATGCCTATAGTATGAGATAATCTGGTATTTAAGATCATAGTCAACATAGTCAAACCATGGTCAATGCAGTCAAACCATAGTCAAAACAGTCAAATCAATTCCAACCATGGTCAAATGACAACAAGACAAAATTTTATCTTTTCCTATACTATTCCGGGCGCCCGGGACCACCCGGGCGCCCCCTCGACAGCTTTTTCTTTCCCCAAGACAGAAAAGCTGCCTTGCCCTTGACCAGGGCACCCGGAACCACGCGGGCGCCCCCATCACTTCCAATGCAGCAAAAGCTGCAAAAGTACCCTGTTGAGGGTGCCCGGGCTGTCCCGGGCGCCCCAACCAGCCGAATCTCTGCCTTGGCAGCAAGCACTGACCAGGGCGCCCGGAAGCTCCCGGGCACCCCCGTTGATGTGCCTATATAAGGCACCCGAATTCCCCTTCTCTTCCCACACCAAAATCAACTCCCTTCTTCACTTCTTTCATTCCAAGGAGATCTTGCAAGTCCTCATCCTCAACCATGCCTCCCCGAGCTGCCCGGTATAATTACTATTTACTTTTCTTGCATTTAAATTATTTTTAATGCATTATCTTTATGCTTCCTTTAATCTCCTTAACTTAGAAGACGCCGACCAAACCCGACCAATCCCGGTGTTGAACCTAGTCCGGACCCTAGATTTCCTACACTAGAATTGTGTAATAAATTTGCTTAAACCATTTACAAGCCTATTAAAACAAGCTATCTAAATAGGCACTTCTTAACCCAATCATGTCCCGTCGCCATGAACATTATCAACTTTTATCAATTAGATAATCTTGTCTTCTGCACTCATACCATTAATGAAACCTTATGTGCAGAATTTTACAACAACATAATTCGACAAGATAATCTAATGTTTCACACTACTGTCCAAGGGATACCTCTGACTATCACCCCTACTTTGTTGAACCGATTCCTAGGACTGCGACCCTCTCAGTCCACATTCTGCTGCTATCCTCCTAGGAGCCCCCCATTTGATCCTCCCTACTCAGACATTACCCTAGATACCATCCACTCCTATTTCTATAGGGCAGACCTCCCCGCAAATAGACGTTTCCAAGCCGTTGAACTTCAGGCACAGGACTATGCCTTGTATAGAGTCCTGGTCCGTTGTATCTTACCACTCTCCACCAGAGATCTCGGAATTATGCGACCCTTTCATGCTTTCCTTCTATATGCCCTAGTCCATCACCTTGATATAGACATCGGACTCCATATGTTTCATACCATTCTGCATGCGTCCAGTGTCACGACTCAGGGACGAGTACGCACTCCATACTGTCACATCATCACTTCTCTCCTTCATCACCACGGTCGTGACATAACCTTGGGTGAAATAACTGCTATGACCGACTTTGACGAAATAGGATTTAGGAACTTCTCATTAGCGGGTCTAGAGGTATCAGGCACCGGGGTTCTGAGTTGGAGACGACAGCAGGCCGGGGCTCCGATCGGATCAGACGAGGAGGTTGAAGTCGACATTGGGGATATGGCAGCAGCAGCCCGCGCACACATCGACGAGCCCGCTCCACCGACACTCTACCAGAGAGTGACACATTTAGAGACAAAGGTTCAGAGTCTCCGAGAGGAGGTCAAAGCCTATCATATAGAGCAGATGGACGCTCGTCGAGCCGATCGAGAAGTGGCTGATGCACGATTCGTTGAGATGATGGCACGATTCGATGCATGGCAGCCTGGCCCATCTGATCATCCCGGTCCCTCGTCCTAGATTTGATTAGTATTGTACTAGAACCTATTTGACTGCCCCTACTCAGTAGGGTTGACTTGAGTTTGACTGTATGACTATATTGAACCTTGACTACCTGCTTTATTCTATGTTGACTAGCTTATGATTACTGGTTTCTTGTCAATTCGGCATTTAGGACTATGCTCTGTAGAATAGATTAGCTTTTTTTTTTTTTTGCTCTACTTGATTTAAATTTTTTTAAAAATAGAATTTGAAAAACTGTTTTACTTAATTTCAAAATCAGTTTTCATTTTCGACTTAGTTTTATTTTTATTTCAAAACTACCCCCTTTCAAAACTAGGGCTTTTTCAAAAATGGACTTAGCCTAGGCCCTAACCCTAGAACTGCATGCACCTATAGACTTAGAAGCCAGCATCTCACAAGCACCTTAGGGTACTTTGATTGATAACCTAGAAAGGGTTGAGATGCTTAGGTCTTTGCCTTAATTCAAGATACTTTAAGTCAGTGCATCTGCAGTAATTGGGGCACTAAATACAATTTACACAGCAATCAAGTTAAGTGTCAAATCTAGAAAATCTAACTTGAACAGAAATACTTAACTTGACTAACTCTAACAAAAACTACTGTTTATAACAGTTAGTAAGTAGCTAATTGGGTTAGACAGGTCCCTACAGAGAAAATTGACTGATTTAGTTTAAGTCTAACTAAATTGATTCAGTACAGCAAAATCTTACTTATTTCCTTATGCAATCTTATTTCTGCTACATTTATCTGTTTTGATATATGACAAAGGGGGAGAGATAGGAAAGGAGAAAGTAAAATTAATTTTCTTTATTCAAAAATTTTCTTTATTCAAAAAGTTTTCAAAATTTTCTCATCCTTTATTCAAAAAGTGTTCAAAAAATTTTCTTATCCTTTATTCAAAATTTTCAAAAATACTTAAGCTTTTCAAAATTGACTAAAGTACTTAAAGTTCTTAAAGCTTTCAAAATTTTACTTTAGCTTTCAAAATATTGCTAAGTACTCAAGTCTTTCAAAATTTTCTTGCATAAGCTTGTCAAATTTTTTAACTTCAATAAGTACTGTAAGCTTAAGTTTCTCAAAACTGTATAAGTACAATTATTAAGTACTTAAGCTTTTCGAATATACTTTATATATTAAGTACTTAAGTTTTTTTTACTAAGTACTTAAGCTAACACTTTCAAAACATTTGAGTACCTTAAAACTTAAAGCTTCAAACTTTTTAAGTACTCTAAAATCATGCTTCAAAAACTCTCCTATGTACTTTTAACTTAAGTTATTAAAAGATTTCTAAATACTTAAAACCTTAAGTTTTTTAAAGTACAAGTAAAGTTTTTTAAAACCCACGAATTTTTGAAAAATCTAGGAGGAGATTCCTTCAAGGGGGAGGGAACAAAATTTAACACTTTCATGCTTGCTTAAACTTAACTTTTTGAACTAGGGTTGCCATAAATCAAAAAGGGGGAGATTGTTGGTGCAGAATGCACCCAAGTCAAACCTGTGTTTTGATAATGGCAACAGAGGTCAAAAGTTAAGTCTTACTTGTTTTCTAACAAGTTACTCTAGTGTGCAGGAAAAGCCCTAGCGAAGGACTGCTAGGCACTGGCGAAGGAATGCCAGGGTAAAAAGCCCTAGCGAAGGACTGCTAGGCCCTGGCGAAGGAATGCTAGAGTCAAAAGCCCTAGCGAAGGACTGCTAGGCGCCAGGCGAAGGACAGCCTGGGACTGAAGCCCTAGCGAAGGAATGCTAGGCACCGAGCGAAGGGCAGCTCGGCCTCCAAGACCTGACAAAGGACCGTCAGGCAAAAGTCCAACCAGAGGAACGGTTGGCATCAGGTAAATTCTCCCGAGAGGAGTAGGTGAGGACGCGTTCCCCGTCGAGGGAACAGTAGGCGTCGGTTCGACCTAGGGCTCCATTTTGGAGACCAAAGTCAGAACCAAGACAGCTAAGGCTGTATAACATAATAAACTATTGTATTATTGTGTTTTGAACTAACCCTGAATGCAGGACCGAAGGAACGTGTGTCTGCAGCTCAGAAAGCCTCAAAGGAATGAGGCCACAGCTGACCAGGGCGCCCGGAGTATCCCGGGGCCCCCAAGGTGAACACAAAACACCCAAGTAAAATGTATGCTTCGACAGTACATCCTGCGGGCGCCCCCTGCGTCCCGGGCGCCCCCAAGTACCAGCTACCGAAGCAGCACCCTTCGAAGCCAGCGGATAACACTTTGACCCGGTCAATCCGGGCGCCCCGAGCGCTCCGGGCGCCCCGGTCAAAGCGGATCCCGAAGATAAAGAGATCAGACGCTGACCGAGGAGTTGCCGGATCGAAGGACACGTGGGGGGGGGGGCGCCCCCGACGTCCCGGGCGCCCCCAGGCCCTATATAAAGGGCCCTCGACCAAGGCTTCAGAGCATCAATTCACTCGACGCTTCTACGCTCTTCTGCTCTCGCGCTACGCCCCTGAATCCTTCCAACTCGAGCTGACGACGTCCCGCTGCTCCGAAAAAGTCGATCTACCCCGGATGTCGATAAAAGAGCTATTTAAAAGTTTACTGTACTTAATTCTGTAATCCTGTGTAAACTATTTTGCGCCTAATATAGAATTGCCCAAAGTAAACGGTCAACGACCGTGGGCCTTGGAGTAGGAGTCGACCCAGGCTCCGAACCAAGTAAAAACGACTGCGTCTCTGTATTATTATTTTTTTATTTATTTCCCCTGTGCACTTGCTCTTAATTTTTCGAAAAACGAACACCGATATTCACCCCCCCCTCTATCGGTTCTAGCGATCCAACAGTATTTTACTTCAGATGGAGGTTAGTCCTTCTGGAGTGTTCTGGCTTTGATACCACTTGTTAGAGATCATGCAGTCTGCAAGTGAGGGGTGAATTGCTCCTGAAAAATAAAACAATCTTTTGTTCTTTCTTAAACAAAGATAAAGATTAGTTATCACAAATAATAGCATAAGCAAAATAACTACACAAAAGAAAAGAGACATGGACGAGTTATATGGATGTAACCTGGGTGGTTGTTAATTCAAGATAAATGTGGCACAATCTCCGGAATACTCCTTGTGAGCAGAGAAAGCCTCTTGCACAATGAATAACTCAGAGAAAAGATTATGGAAACTTAGAATAAATTCGTGTACAATGAATTGATTGAATGTAACTGAGCTCTGGGGGTCAATTTATAGACCCCATGAATTTTATCCGATCACTGACATAGCCCTATACGGGCGCCCGAGTGCTTAGGGACGCCTGACACATGGCTCAAGGGTTATCTGCTTCACAACGTTCACGAACGGCTACTTCAGGATGAACTTTAGCTTCTTGGGTGCCTGTATTGACTGGGGTGCCCAGGAAACAGGCGCCCGAGTGCATAGGGGTGCCTGAGTTGACTTTGGTCAGTTTTTTGCTGACCAGTCTTTCAATGGGTCTTCTTGGGTAATCTCAGGCCTTTCAGAGTTGGGCTCACTTGAACCCTCCTCCGACCTTCTCCTCGAGCATACTTCTCCCCAGCTTCTCATCCTTCGGATGTCGTGCGCATCATTTTTACTCCACCGACGTACTCTTCCGCAGACCTCTATGTCTCTCGGATGGACCGAGCCCGTCGACTCCCTTCCCGTGTCATCCTTCTCTACCGTTGTGTCTTCCGCTCGATTTCTTATGCTCCTAAGCTCCTGCACACTTAGACACAGGGATCAAACACAAAAGGACCTATCTTGACTCGGTTGACCACATCAAAACTCACCTAGGGTACTTACAATAGTGGGTTAAAGTCGATAAAATTTTTTCTCTGGGGTTTAGACTTTTCTCTTGGGTTATAGTATTCAAGATAAAAAAAAATTTTAAATCCTTACAGGGTATATTAAATGTATTTAAAATTTAAGATTTAAAAAAATATTAATTTAAAAAAAAAATTCAGGTGTCTGGATCAAATTTAAAAAAAAAACAAATCCAAGTGTCTGAATCTGTATGGTACGAATGAATGCACATAGCACTGTTTATATCTATGTACATATCATCAAAAGAAAAAAAGCTATAGTTTACAAAACTATATATATATAAAAGAAAAAAAGTTCTATGTACATATCAGCAAATTAATGGATTGATTGCTTATAATTACAAAATATAACAAGCAATAGTTTATATAAGACTAATTAATTGTAGTAGTGGATATAATATTTATATATGTATGTATATTATATGCCAGCATTGGTGTCAAAAATATAGTTGCAAGGTTAGTATCTACTAAATATATACTCGTATATGTTTTTTAATATTAAAAATGACATAATTTTCTAAATACAATTGTACGAATTTTTTTAAAATATGTTTCATCAAATTAATTGATTACATATAATTGCAAAATATAATAAGTAATAGTCTATAATACGCTTAAATTTTATAAAATGAATATTTACTCTATAAAATTTATTCTATAAAACTGCATTATTCAATAATAATATGATTTATTCTATAAAACTTTTGACATAATTTTTCCAGAATTTAAATTTCCAAACAAATCAATATACAATATTCTAAATTCATATGCAATACCTAAAACTAAATTTTGAAAAAGATAAAAAAGTTAAAATTACTAATAAACGCTGAAAATATTCTTTTCAATGTGAAAAGAAAATATAACATTAATATAATTTAATTTTGAGTTTCATCAAATTAATTGATAGTTGATTATTAAAGGATCCAAATTCTTACTTGTGTCCATTCAATTGCACACTTATAGACTCGAAGTGAATCATCTTTTACACTAGTCATTATAACACTAAAAACAATATATCAAAATCAATAGTCATATTTTTTCATCATGAGATGGACTTAAAGGACTTAAAATATGATATTCACCTTTTAAAATATAACACTGGATGTAAGGAACGTTTCCTTAAATTTTCAATGCAATCCAACAATTGAAACTCAAGAAAATATTATTATTTTTATAGTAATCTCAAAGAATTTTAAAAATAAAATTCTTTTATTCCTTGGTATGCAACAAGATAGATTCCCTCTAATACCACATGAAAAAAAGGAAAGAATGCAAATAGAATGTAAAAAATAACACAAATGGTAGGAGAGAAAGAGATTGCCACAAAAGAAGGCTAACAAATTATATTACAAAGTCTTAGGATTTACAATTGAAAAAGGGATATAAACAAACAACAAAAGTAATTAGAAAAAGACTATTCTACCCTCACATAATAATAATCAATAGAACATTCTTCACATGTTCATCACCTTTATAAGCTTTTTGGTAGAATTTCCCTAATTTTCTTTGATGTTGTTGCTTTGCAGATTTTTTTAGTACACCACTTTGTCATTGCGAGATTAATTGATTTGATTAAGAGCATGAGTTTCCTTCATATTATCCACTAAAACTTTATTTCCAGTATCACTCGAGGCTTCTTTATCTTTGGGCTCAATAATCTTTTAATCGACTATCTTTTCAACCAAACTTCAAATATACTGTTCCAATAATCATAATTTTTTCCGTTGAAAGTACATAGAAATTAGGGATAGAAACAGGTTAGGCCAGACTTTTACCTTAACAGGTCAAGCCTGTATAGTAACAAAATGGCCTGAGTGTTCAATAGTTTGGCCTGGCCTGCGGCCTGTTTACAAAGTCTGTAAGTTTGAACACTTTATATAGGCTAACAAGCCAACATGCTAAATCATTAAACAGACCGAAAATCAACCTTAATAAGCCTTGCAACATACAGATCTTGCATCATACAAACCTCAAAATAGGTCAGGCTTACAAACATATACATATGTATGTATCTAACCTTAACAGACTCATGCCAACCTGTCATACTTGGTAGTTTTTGTATTGAGACTGAGCCTGACCTGATAAGAAAAATAGACTTTAAAATTGACATTAACACAGGTCAGGCCACAAGCCCATGATAGGTCGCTGGCCTATTTCCATCCCGGCCTAACGGAAATAGAATATCAACATTTTTATGTCATTTTTCTTGAGCCTCACCTCACTTTGATACCAATTGAAAAGGGAAAATTTATGATATTTGGGGATAGAAGAGCAAATCTAATAATTTAGAGGAGGAATATATCTAATGAAGAAATATGACTTTTTCTCTCACTATATATATTTTTTCAAGCCACAACTTTGACTTATATAGCGATAAAAAAGAAAGTCCAAAGAACAATTTGGATCTTCCTACACTAAACAGTCCACTACTTTTTTTTAATCAAATGAATGTACTTTACAATTTAATTCATCATCGTGATAACTTAATTAACCACTGTATAATTCAATCAAACTTAACTTGATGAAGACCAAAACACTTTGATTTTGAATTCCAACAATATAATTAATTTTATTTAGACTTCCAAGCATACAATTTTATTTAGACTTCCAACGAACTCAGTATACTATAATTAACTACCCAAAAACTAACCCACCCGGTCCACCATAAGAAACATCCCAAAAATATCCAGTGCTGGGTGGATTATCTCCAATAACTTTATAATATTTGTCAGCATTCGCTGCTGGGGTCGACCATCCCTGGCCCGGAGTGAAAGGTTGCTGATTTTCCCCTATGTACTCTGCTTGCATAAAATAGCTGGCTTTACCACTTCCTTCTTGGGGAAAATGACCACTCCCCATGGGAGGAGACGCCTCATCGTTGGGCGAATACACTGAACCTCCAAAGTCTATCTCCGTCGATACATCTAAACTAGGTAAAACCTCCTTTGGCCAATATCCAAGATTTATAGCACCCATTGACAACCACCAGTTACCACTTTGAGGATCCTGCATCCATTCAATATTAACATGCATGTTTAAATAATTAATTAATTGCTTGCTTGCTTGCAAATATATAATCATTAATCTTAAGTATGTAAATAATTAGCACCTTTAGTATTTGAAAGCTAAAGTATTTTTGTATGCCTCCGTACACAGAAAGGCCGGTGAAGGCAAATCCAGGTGCATGGGTTGCTGAAGTTTGTACGAACCCTTTGCAATTTAAGTTCATGCATCCCGTCTGGTAATTGTTGATCTGAATATATAGATATACACATTATCACGTGTGTGGTATATACTCAAACACTTAAAAACGTAGTTTAGTTGTTTTAATTAGAACATATATATACTTACGGTAAAAAAAGTGAAAAAACGAGTATGCGTATCCTTATATAGCCTGGGAATAACCTGAAATAATAATAATAAAAAAGAAATTAATGACAAGAATCAACAAATTGATTTTATGAGAAATATGGATGCATATGAATGTATATCAGGCAGGGTATAACAACTTACGTGCCATCCGGTTTGAATAACATTCAGGCTTCCATCAGGACCATCGATGTCTCCCATTATCCATACTTGATTTGCAGAGGCCTGCAGTGGCCTCACATTGGGGAGTGCCCACGTGGTGAGCTTTGATTGAAAGCCATGGAAACGATCTTTCACGCTCTGCACTATCGCATACTGCACTCACAAATTAAACAGGATTATCATCCAATGTAATTAAGGAATTCACTGTTGGAATTAACTCTACCTTTGTGATGATATTTGTTACTTACATAATTCTGGCCGGAAGCATCAAGAACACGATATCTAGAGCCATAGTTCTTGAAGTATTTGGGTAGTTCTTTCGCCATGATTAGATCTTCTTTTCGAGTTCGACGAATGATAACAGTTCCTGGAGGACAAGTATCGTTGAAGCCCTGATCTAAAAGTAATCTAAAATTTTCATCCATAGTCACATTGTTCTTCGTTTGAAAACTTGGTCGCATCTGCAAACACATGCACATATATAAATTAAGTAAATATGTTTGTTAGCTAGTGTAGGAAATTAAATCATGTATTTAATTAAATACTTGTAGCTTATGATTTTTCAGAGCAGGATGATCGAACGCAGGTTGTTTGTGCATTTCTACGCAGTCAAAAAGATCTCCAGTGAAGGACTGCAGCAGAGAATTGAAGTAAACATTAACAAGACAAAATTTTATATCATCAATATCGAATAATATATAATCAAAATGAATAAGACTGATATACCTTTAGAGTTTTGACCGGGGGTTTGTTGAGGCTTTGGAGTTCTTTCTGTAACTCCAGGTCTTCTTCTTCGGTCAAGGGAATGTTTCTTCCTTCAATTGAACAAAGAAAAAGAGAGAAGAGCAATATCAAGTAAATCATGCACAATGACGCCATGATTAAATGATTTTGCTCCTTTCTTCTCATGTGTCTATCTATTTATATTATAAAAATTCTAAAATCAAAATAAATTACAGGTTAATATCTACTAAATAAAGGCTTTTATATATATATATATATATAGTAATCAATTGATTTAATGATACATATATAAAATTTTGTCTTACAGTTGTATTTATAAAAGTATGTCATATTTAGGAGATATTTAGGGCATCTCCTATGTAACCTACCCCATCAAAATGGTAAACATAAATACATCCCAATGATAAATTAAAAAAGTAAGTTTATTAGGACACTATTTTAATTGGATCGATAATAATTTGGTGGTTAGATATTAATGGGTCAAAAAAAATTTAATAGAGAGTCAAATATAATGGCTATATATTAATTTGGCCCATAAAAATTTGTTGAAAGCTTAATTCTCGATTTTGGAACCAAATTTTTTATTTAAACCAAATAACTCAAGCCACCCAATAATAAGCAAGTTTTAAAATGAAAATTTATTTTTTAAATCCATTATATATATATAATATGCTAAGATCTTATCATATAAACTTCGTATATACCTAAAAAATTATCTTCATTTTTTTTATACTTAACATTATAATCCAACTTCTAAAGATAAAATATTAAATGACACAATCACAAACTCAACAAAAAAACAAAAATAAATAAAAATTCAGGTAATTTAATAAATAAATATTTAATAAATATATTAATATATAAAAAAACCTATTAAAACACGTAATTTCAGATTAAAATGCAGGGTCTGAAGTCACGCTAAGAGGGCATGAACACATCTGTGTTCAGACCCTCGTTGGGCCTGAACACAATCTTGGATAAATGTAAGTAAATTAAATAAAATATCAATAGTTCTAATTAGAGTTGAGCTAGAAGATGATATTTTTTTTGTCCTGAAGTCATCTGACTTTAGGCCCTCCTACCATATGATTGCAAGCATGGTCATTGGAGAGTTACAAATCAATTTTTTTCTTTTCCAGCAAAATATTCAGTGTTTGATCTGAAGATAGATTTTTTTTCTTCTTCTAAATAATCCTAATGTTTATCTTTCAAATAACGTAGAATACCTAGACAGTACATCTTAAGCATTTATTGCTCTATCATTCTCAAGCAACCGCATAATACTGGAAGAATCATTTCAGGTTTCGGCTTTTTAATAAATGGTAGGAGGGCCTGAAGTCAGATGACTTCAGGCCCAAGGGCACTGAAATTATTTATTTTAAAAATGTATTTTTTATATTTAATTATTATTTATTAAATTAATTATTTATAGGGTCTGAAGTTATTTGAATTCAGGCCCTCCTAGGATGACTTCAGGCCCTGCGTTTGAATCTGAAATCATGTGTTTTGATAGGTTTTTTATATATTAATATATCTATTAAATATTATTTGTTATATTAATTTAGATTAATCAAATATAAAAAATTATCTCTTTATATTTGTGAAATCATGTTGAAAGAGAAGTTTTTTTTAACTGTGCCCAAGATGCAGTCATATTTATATATCTTTGTGTGTCAACTGATACGGTTGGAGAACATAACTGAAAATTATTGGTACTAAATTTGCACATCAGAAATAATATCTCCTAAGTAAATTTTAAATAGAGATATCAAGTATGGAGAAATTCAAGTATCCTAGATCCATCAGTGAGTTTTCACCGAAACCCACCGATTCATCCTAGAAAACTCTTATTGCAACATAATTTATAATCATTAGAAGTTTGGACACCAAAAATACCATCTCCTAGCTCAACTCTAACTATTGATATTGGATTTTGAAAAATCCAAATATCCTAGGTCCATAAATGGGTTTTGGTGAAAACTCACTAATAGACCTAAAAATCTCCTATTGCAACATAATTGATAATCATTAGAACTTTGGACACCAAAAATCATCTCTTAGCTCAACTCTAACTATATAATATTGGATTTTGAGAAATCCAAATATCCTAGGTCCATAAGTGGGTTTTGGTGAAAACTCACTAATAGACCTAAAAATCTCCTATTGCAACATAATTTATAATCATTAGAAGTTTGGACACCAAAAATATCATTTCCTAGCTCAAATTTAACTATTGATATTGGATTTTGAGAAATTCAAATATCCTAGGTCCATCAATATATTTTCATCAAAACTCAGGGACCTTTGCCTTCACCGACCTTTCAGTGTATGGAGGCATACAAAAATACTTAGCTTTCAAATATTAAAGGTGTTAATTTTTACATACTTCAAGATTGATTATATTTTTACA
>JAGFNQ010004118.1:0-26497 GCA_024364735.1 Boesenbergia rotunda | reverse complement strand
ATAACAACAGTTATTCAATTCCAGTACAAGCCCAGAGGGTAGAGATAGAAAGTAAGTCCCTATAGCAACAGCAGCAACCCTTGCTCCATTGCCTACTCGTAGGTCCACCTCGCCCTTGGCCAATGCCCTGCTATTTCTCAGCGCCTGCACATTAGTACAAATGTGAGAAGCACATCCAGTATCTAATACCCATGATGTAGAAATAGAAAGGTTGACTTCTATAACATTTATACCTGAAGTAGAAGTCTCACTTCTCTTCTTCTTCAGATCTTCCAGGTATACCTTGCAGTTCCGCTTCCAATGCCCAGTCTTACCGCAGTGGAAGCAGGTAGCATCCTTAGCAACCCCACCTTTAGGTTTGAGTGTTGAAGAGCTGGCTTTGCCCTTGGTTTGGGTCTTACCCTTACCTTTGGGCTTCCACTTGCCCTTACCCTTGCCCTTTTGTACCATTAGGACGGTACTGGACTTGGCAGTGGTGAGATTAGGCTCAGCAGTTCTTAACATGTTGAGTATCTCGGGCAGTGGTTTGTCTAATTCGTTCATGTTGTAGTTCATGACGAATTGACGGTAACTCACCAGCAACGATTACAGGATCAGATCGGTAGCCAGCTCTTGGCCCAAAGGGAACCCCAACCTCTCGAGGTTCTCGACGTACCCAATCATTTGGAGTGCGTGAGTTCCTACAGGGGTTCCCTCTTTCATCTTGCATGAAAAGAGGGCCTGAGTCACTTCAAACCTCTCATGCCTTGCCTGCCCTTGATATAGTTGCTTGAGATGGCCAATCATATCAAAAGCATTCATTTTCTCGTGTTGCTTCTGAAGCTCAGGAGACATACAGCATAGCATTAGGCATGACACGTCTAACGCATCATCTAGATGCTTCTGATGAGCATCTCTAACACTACGAGCGGCAGAGGCTGGTGGTGCATCAGGAACTGCTTGCTCCAGAACGTACAGCTTACGTTCCTGCGTGAGGACTATCCTCAGATTCCTGTACCAGTCCAGGAAATTAGCTCCTAGGAGCTTGTCCTTCTCAAGAACAGATCGTAGAGAGAGAGTGTTCGTGTTTGACATGGTAATCTACAACATAAAATGCAGAAAATAAATATCCACCATTGTATCATATTTTATTTATCATTTAACTAGGCCTTTAATTAAATGATGCTCCTACTGAATTATAGGGCTTTGGTAGAATCGAGTCATAGATGTGGTAAAACCACACTACTAGATCCACACCAACTAACTATAATTCTCGTAGATCAAGATCCACATCATACTACGCCTTGAGTTAGCTTTGGCTAAATCGCCCAAGACTTAGTATGATCGGTAGGTACTAATTACCAATTACATCTCTATGCAACTCTTGTTTATACGATCAAGAATTAACATTTATGAATAATCTTGAGTTAGCTTTGGCTAAATCGCCTAAGACTATTAATAAATGCGGTCTTGTCCTACCTTTCCAACTATTGGAGTATGCCTATAGTTAGGCTCGATCCAATTGAGCTAACTAGTTACTCAATCTAATTGAGCTCAATCTAACCCAAGCGTGATAGGCGGGACCAAGGTTGTCCCTCCGCATCCCACCACGATTAAATGCATTGCTCTGCTTTGGCAGATTCAACAATCGCATATGATCGTGGTAGTGATGGGTATCAAGGCTCGTTAGACATATACGAGTTGATTTCGATTTAGATCTAATCTAATCGATGATGTGCATCGTATTTAGGCATTTATTAAATCTAATTTAACCTAAATGTGTATTAGGTGCACATCAAGATGTGGTTCCCACATTACATGTGCATCACATACACTCATGTATATTCTATTCTATACTAACATGCATCACATACATATAAGCAAAAATAAAATATACAAAAAAATTAAAGTGTGATTAGTCATGGCCCTACTAAGATCTTCTCAAGCCAATGAGAAGATCCTTTGGTCAACCTAGGGTCTAGGCAGCAGCTTCTCCAAGCTCCTCCTTCCAGAACCCCATGTGTTGTCGGCTTGCTTCCCACGAGTCCGTCTTCTCCAGAATTTCCTTCATCTTCAATTTTGTACATTACAAAATTTATACTCGAGTTACATTCGAGTCTTAAACTAATTTTAACAGAAATAATAAATAAAAGGCCGACACGCAGGTCGCAATCACAATACAACACACACAACACAAATAACGGCACGCAGGCCGTAATATGAATTACACACATATTTTAATCTAATTAAAATAGGGTCATGGGCCATGACCATCACACTACTGTACATAATTCAAAATTATGTATTTTACAGAAATTTATGTAATTTTTCTATGTATTTTATGAATTTTATGAGTCACAACTCCACGGCGGTCCCGTTAAGCGGGTTTCGGGCACAATCACGTGACAAGGCCCTTTGCGGGGTTAGGGGCGGCGCCCCTACTCACGAAATTAATTTCGTGAGTGTCGTATTGCGATCTAACAGTGCCTAACCCGCTGTCCCAAAATCTATTTCGACGAAACTTGCCGTTTCGGAGAAGTTTTTCTCGGTGGTCGAAGTGTACAAGTGCTTCGCACTCGTTGCTTCGCCTCTACAAGAAAAATACTCATAAAATCCTAAAAATTAGAAAAATTATAGAATCATAAACTACTCTAAATTTTGTATCCCATACAAAAAAAAATAAATACGTGCTTCGCACGTGGCTCTGATACCACTGTTGGGTTTTTCGGGCCGCGAAAACCGCCTTTTCGCGTCGCGGAAACCCCGAGAACCCAAAGCCATGCATCTCGTGCGAAGAAAAATTCCGAAACAAAAATCACGTATTCATTTTATGCTCAAAACTCGATCTACTCCTAGATCTAAAGAGGGATAAACCATTTTTTTTACCTTTGGTGCGTGCCACGCTTAATCCCGCTCACTCCTTTTGGATGTCGGATCTCTAGATATATGATATATGATACAGTGAGTCCATACAACAACCATCACATGATTGGCTCTAGGGCTCTCACTAACACCTAGCTCATCCCATCCGGGTGTTGACTAACAGCACCCTCGGGAAGGTGTTGGTTAATCCAGAAGCCACGGGTTGGATGATTAAATGGACTACAGAGCTGAGCGAATATGATATTCAATTCTTGCCCCGGACCACTATCAAGGCTCAGGCGTTAGCTGATTTCCTCAGTGAGCTTCACACGGAGGAAGAAGAAGAGACATGGAAGGTATATGTGGATGGCTCGGCCACTCGGGCAGGGAATGGAGTCAGGATTTTGCTAATCTCTCCAAAAGGAGATCATCTCCACTTAGCTATACCATTGGAATATCGGTCCACCAACAATCAAGCGGAATATGAAACTCTTCTGGCCGGGCTACAGGCTGCTAGACACGTGGGTGCTGCTCGGGTCCTGCTTCATTCAGATTCTCAACTGGTGACTCGGTAGCTAGCCGGACAGTTTGAGGTGAATGATGAACGGTTACAAACCTATGTAGATGCTTATGAGCGGTTAAAGGCTGAATTTCAAGAGGTTCGGATACTCCATATCCCCCGAGGGGATAATCTCAAAGCTGATGAGATGGCTAAGCTACTAGCGCCATTACTCCGTGGGTCTTCACTCAGCCCTCACCTCAGGTCATGCTCGTGACTCAAGTCGAGAGAGAAGCAGAAATGAAAGTAGAAGGTGACTAGAGGGCTTCACTCATATCTTATCTGCAAGATGAGACTCTCCCAACTCATCCGGAGTAGGCTCGTTTATTGAAAAAGAGGGCAGCCCGATTCACTCTGGTGGGAGACACCTTGCACAAGCGAGTCTTCTCTCGACCGTTGCTAAAATTGTTGATGCAGTCTGGCCCGGTTGTTGTTTTGGTGTTTGACAATAATTTAAGTTTGGTTGAGTGAATTTGGGTTAAAGTCCTGGTCGGGGACTGGGAATGAAACCCTGGTGAGTGAAGCCAGGTCCTAGCTTGTGAAGCTAGGTTGAAATCCCGGTGAGTGAAGCCGGGTCCTGGTGAGTGAAGCCAGGTGATGGAAATCCCGGTGAGTGAAGCCGGGTCCTGGTGAGTGAAGCCAGGTGATTGGAAATCCTGGTGAGTGAAGCTGGGTCCTGGTGAGTGAAGCCAGGTGTTGGAAATCCCGGTGAGTGAAGCCGGGTCCTGGTGAGTGAAGGCTAGGTGTTGGAAAAGTCCTAATTTGGAAGGGTTGGATGAAAAGTCCTATCTTGGAGGGCTAGGTGAAAAGTGCTAACTTGGAGGGTTAGGTGCAAATTCCCATCTTGGAGGATTAGGTGAAAAAGTCCTAGCTTGGAGGGTCAGGTGCCTAGCTTGGAGGGTTAGGTTGGATGATGTTCTAACTCGGAACGGTTGGGTGAAAAGTCCTAGCTTGGAGGGCTAGGTGAAAAGTCCTAGCTTGGAGGGCTAGGTGAAAAGTCCTAACTTGGAGGGTTAGGTGCAAATTCCCAACTTGGAGAGTTAGATGGAAAAATCCTTAGCTTGGAGGGCTAAGGTGGATGAATTCCTAGCTTGGAGGGCTAGGGTTGAGTCACTGGTTCGGTCTGGTGACCGATCAGGGACATTGGCACGCTGCTCCTTAGTGGATCGGTCTGGTGACCGATCTAGCTCTGTCTGATCGGACCGGTGACCGATCAGGGAGCGCACAGTGAGATTGGGAATCTACTGTGTGGCTCCTGATCGGACCGGTGACCGATCAGGGAGCAGGCTGCTTCCTTGCTGTCTTGCTCCTGATCGGTCTGGTGACCGATCAGGGAGCAAACGGTGAGTGAGTTCCCTTGCTGATCAAAGTCTTGGATCGGTCTGGTGACCGATCAGGGATCTTGGATTTGATTAAAAAGTCACTGTTCATCTGCCCTGATCGATCTGGGTGACCGATCAGGATCCAATCTGATCGGTCTGGTGACCGATCAGGCTTCACCCTGATCGGTCTGGTGACCGATCAGGAGTGTATAGCTGTGAGAGCTGGGAATCCCAGCAAAGCAGTGGATCGATCTGGTGACCGATCCACACACCCTGGATCGGTCCGGTGACCGATCACTTTAATTCAAATTTCACTGTCAGACGCAGTCAGAGCGTCTGATCGTATCGGATTTGCTGATGTATGGTTCTGATATGTGATATGCTGTGTGATCTTCTGCTCTAATGCTCTGATTGAGTTTCAGGTGACAGGGGAGGATTCAAACACTCAAGGAGAAGTCAAAGCGTGCTTTCCTTGGAGAAGGTTTGTCCCTTTTCACATCTCAGGTTGCAACGGCGAGCTGAAGACTGGAGCTAAGACTGGAGCTTGGCTGAGGAGCTCAGTGAATCCAGAGATAGCTCAGTAGAGGCTGGCGTTGGCAGATGAGTAGCTGGGAGCTACAGAGATGTGGTCACTTGTCGCTTGGCGGAGAAACAAAAGGAAACGCGAGAAGACGAGTCAGTAGAGGTTTTGGTGAAGAGCAATTCAGTTTGAAGAGTTCTTTGTGTTCTTGCGTTCTGCTAAAACAAGCTTGCTGTTCTTGAGTTCATCAACCATTCTAAGCAAACTATAGAGGAGCAATCATCATACTTGAGCGCTTGAAGGAGAAAACAAGAAGCTTGGAGTCCGATAGTGGGAAGACACGAAGCAGACAGGGGTTTGCGTGAGATCGCCACTGGGTGGAGCTCAGGGAAGCTTGCTGTGTTTTGTTCTTGCTAAGAGCTTGAGTAAGATCCTTCTTGTTGTTGTTTCATTGTGCTCATTATATATCATTGTTTGAAACACGCTGTGGAGAGGTTTCTCCACCGAGAAGGAGGTTGCTTCATATCCGGTGTCAACCGGGGCTTGATCTGCCGACGATCAAGGGATCGCCCACCTCAAGGGCACGCCAAGGAGTAGGGGCAAGTTATCCCCGAACCTTGTAAACCCTCCTTGTTAGCGATCTTGCTAGTTGTGTGTGTTTTGCTTTCGTTTTGTTTTTCTGCATACTCTGTTTTCCACTCTTTCCGCTGTGCTACTGATATTTGAGTTGCAGAAATCGTGATAAGTTAGCAAGGCGAAAGCGATTGTCTATATTCACCCCCCCTCTATAGCCATCTCGTTCCCAACAAGTGGTATCAGAGCAAGGGGCTCTATACACGGCTTAACAACCGAGAGTTTTCAACAAGATGGCTTTGAGAGAAGGATTCTCTACCACCCGACCTCCATTCTTTGATGGCGCCGACTTCCAATATTGGAGATCAAAAATGGAATACTATTTGAAGATGGATATCCATACGTGGTTCGCGGTGAAGGAAGGATTCATCCCTTCTAAGGATGATGAAGGCAAGGAACTCGAATCTTCGCGGTGGACTGTCGAACAAACAAGAATAAGTGAAGCCGACGCGAAGGCGGTTGTCACTCTACAATGTGGTATGAACAAAGACCAACTCATCAAGGTTGGTCCCTTCACGAGTGCAAAAGACTTGTGGAACAAACTCATAGAGCTCCACGAAGGCACCCGAGACTCGAGGATTGCAAAGAGGGACTTGTTCCTCAATCAACTTCAAAATCTCTCCATGAAGGAGAATGAGTCGGTAAGTGAGCTCCATAGCCGGTTCAAGGAAGTTCTGAATGGACTTCATTCAATTGATGAAAAGGTCGAGAATCGCGACCTTGTGAGGTATGTCTTAAAAGCATTTCCAAGGAATGCTTTGTGGTCATCCATGGTGGATGCCTACAAAGTCTCCAAGGATTTATCTTTTGTCAAGTTAGAAGATCTATTTTGTGAAATGGAACTATATGAGATCTCTAACAAAAGTTCAAAAGAGAAAGGTATTGCTTTAGTGGCAGGGAACAACAAGAAGAAGAAGAAGGGGAAGAAGAAGGAGAAGGAAGTTGCTTCATCTTCATCCTCATCCGAGTCCGAGGAGGAGGGCAGCTGGTCTTCTTCCTCCAAGATGGCCAACTTTGTTAGAAGAATGATGAGGAAGAGCCGGCGCCTCAAGGGTAAAGGTAACCCTAGTGAAGTTAAGATTGATAAATCTAACATTACTTGTTATGAGTGTAGCAAGAAAGGGCATTACAAGGATGAATGTCCAAAGTTAAAGAAGAAGAAGGATAAATCAAAGAAGAAAAGGAAGGCCTTGAGGGCCACATGGGATGATTCATCCTCTAGTTCATCCGAAGAGGAGGAGGAGTACACTCATCACCGTGCCCTCATGGCCATAGAGGATTCAAATGAAGAGGATAGTGGAGATGAATCAAGCTCCTCAACCGCGCCTTCATCATCTTCGGATGATGAAGAGGTAATTTCTCCCGAGCTAGATAAGTGCTATAGAATCATTGCATGTCTAGCTAGATTGCTTAAAAAATCCAAGAACAAAGTTAAATTGTTGAAATTGGAAGTAGAAGAATTGAAATCCTCTAGGGTGGAGGATATTAATGATTTTCATGAAAAATCCTCAATGGATCAGAATCTTGATAATTTGCATGTTAAAAATCTTGAGGATGAAAATAAGGGCTTGAAGGGTGAAATTGAAAACCTCAAGAATATTCTTGAGAAATTTTCAACAAGCTCCAAAACCCTAGATATGATCTTAAACTCACAAAAGGCGGTTTATAACAAGGCCGGTATGGGTTACCGACCTAAAGAACCCACTTTTGTGTCCTTGATGTCAAGAACCCAATTTAGATCATCAAATGATTCTAGGGTTCAAAAAGTCAAAAAGAAAATGACTAAGGCATGGGTGCCTAAGTCT
This sequence comes from Boesenbergia rotunda, assembly GCA_024364735.1. Taxonomy (NCBI): domain Eukaryota; kingdom Viridiplantae; phylum Streptophyta; class Magnoliopsida; order Zingiberales; family Zingiberaceae; genus Boesenbergia; species Boesenbergia rotunda. Next base: position 18,817 of record JAGFNQ010004118.1, on the reverse strand, counting down.
TTCATTGTAGATGCCTTAGGTCTCAAAATTTGGGTACCTAAAACCTCAATATTTAGAATTGTATAAGCATTAATTGAGGGGGAGCATCTATCAACATGGGTTGTTGATAAGTGGTGCTCCAAACCCAAGGCTAAGGTTATACTAGTTTCAAAATAAGTCAACAAGCCTTGGAAATTATTTTTATATATTACATGAAGGGTTTAGATTCACACATAATTTGCTCTTGCCATGAATTGCTTAGATTAATTGGTTTTGTTGTTGCAATTTATATTTGTCTGCAAGTTATATGCCTTATCTCAAGGAACACAATTGCATATATGGTATACAATATCAATACATGATGAGGCATCAATAGACAAAGACATGTGCTCAAGGTTTAGACTTAGATTTTGCTTAGGATATTTTGTTTGGTAAACATGATCAAGTATGCTATGATTTTCTTATGTGTGTCATAGAGCATGGATGCATGCTAAAGAACAAGTATGGACACACTAGTTAGTACTAACTCAAAATCACTATGAAAATCTCACAATACATGATTAGACAAAGAACATGAGCTTAAGGTCTAGGGTTAATGCTTTCTTTGTATCAAACTTAAACTTCATGACTTGTTTGATTTCCCGTTGATCATGCTCTGACACAAATCATGACATATATTTTGATTAAGGGAATCCTTAGAATCAAATGTATTACCTCTATGCTTTGACACAAATCATGTTGATCACTTTGGAAAATGATTTTTTTTTAAAAGATACCCTTTAGGATCAAACGGATTACACCTGATTGTGTTAGGGTTTGGGAATGGCTAAGAATTAAAACAAACCTGATTTCAGGATTTCTAAAATCGGTTTCTGAAATCTGAAAATCAGAAAACATCCTGTGCCGAACCTGATCGGTCCACCGACCGATCAGGGATCCCTCTGATCGGTCCGATGACCGATCAGACCAACTCTGATCAAGGAACTCCCAGATCGTTCCAAATTAATCCAAAACCTCCTCAAACCAATCAATTTTCATCGAATTGTATCAGATTACTGATCATACTGATACACACAAATCTGATACAAACCTAGTACTTAATAGTGATTTGATACAAACCTATGTTGGAATGTTCAAATTCATAAGAAAAGGTTTGTTGAGTCATGACTCTTGTTCTTAATGTCATATTTCGGAATTGTTTATGAAATATCGAATATTAATAGAGTCTACTTCACTGTTACGGAATGCAAATTGTCAATGCAGTCTGATCAGGAACGTATCAGAGTTTCCGAAATTTTTCTGAAATCTGATCGCTCCCCAGACTAATCAAACATCCTTCTGTATCACGTAATCAACAGACCTGGTTGGTCACGGAGACCAATTAGGACTATGTTTCAGATACAGTTGCATTCCTTACTCGTCCTATGAAGCATATATGTATTTGACCATGATATACTTCTGTATATGTCTTCACATGGAAGTCCAAGTGTTAATGCAGTCTGATCTTGAACGAATCAGAATTACAGAAATTTTTCTGAAAATTGATCGTTCATAGATAAATCAGAAATTTTTCTGTATCAATCATAAGTATGATGAAGCTGCATTATTACTTGTCATATGAAACATATACATGTTTAACCATGATATATTTCTGTATATGTTTACATGTGCAATTCACACTTATTTCCATATGATGCATATACATTGTTGCCATGATACATTTATGGTATATGCCTTTCATATGCAATTCAAAAATTATCCTTTGATTATTTTGGGTTTGGGGTGAGACCCGTGTTTGAGGGGGAAGTATGTTCAAACTTAATAACCATACCCTTTTCGATGTTTGAAAAAGGGGGAGAGAATGACTGATTAAGTTTATGGTTATTATAGGGGGAGGATCATGATTCCCTTATATGAATTGAACGGATTTCAATTGATTGATACCTAAACTTAAATCGGGTTGTCAAACAATAAAAAGGGGGAGATTGTTGATGCAGTCTGGCCCGGTTGTTGTTTTGGTGTTTGACAATGATTTAAGTTTGGTTGAGTGAATTTGGGATAAAGTCCTGGTCGGGGACTGGGCATGAAACCCTGGTGGGTGAAGCCAGGTCCTAGCTTGTGAAGCTAGGTTGAAATCCTGGTGAGTGAAGCCGGGTCCTGGTGAGTGAAGTCGGGTCCTGGTGAGTGAAGTCAGGTGATGGAAATCCCGGTGAGTGAAGCCGGGTCCTGGTGAGTGAAGCCAGGTGATTGGAAATCCCGGTGAGTGAAGCCGGGTCCTGGTGAGTGAAGCCAGGTGATTGAAAATCTCGGTGAGTGAAACTGGGTCCTGGTGAGTGAAGCCAGGTGTTGGAAATCTCGGTGAGTGAAGCCGGGTCCTGGTGAGTGAAGGCTAGGTGTTGGAAAAGTTCTAATTCGGAAGGGTTGGGTGAAAAGTCCTAGCTTGGAGGGCTAGGTGAAAAGTCCTAACTTGGAGGGTTAGGTGCAAATTCCCATCCTGGAGGATTAGGTGAAAAAGTCCTGGCTTGGAGGGTCAGGTGCCTAGCTTGGAGGGCTAGGTTGGATGATGTTCTAACTCGGAAGGGTTGGGTGAAAAGTCCTAGCTTGGAGGGCTAGGTGAAAAGTCCTAGCTTGGAGGGCTAGGTGAAAAGTCCTAACTTGGAGGGTTAGGTGCAAATTCCCAACTTGGAGAGTTAGATGGAAAAATCCTTAGCTTGGAGGACTAAGGTGGATGAATTCCTAGCTTGGAGGGCTAGGGTTGAGTCACTGGTTCGGTCTGGTGACCGATCAGGGACATTGGCACGCTGCTCCTTAGTGGATCGGTCTGGTGACCGATCCAGCTCTATCTGATCGGACTGGTGACCGATCAGGGAGCGCACAGTGAGATTGGGAATCTACTGTGTGGCTCCTGATCGGACCGGTGACCGATCAGGAAGCAGGCTGCTTCCTTGCTGTCTTGCTCCTGATCGGTCTGGTGACCGATCAGGGAGCAAACGGTGAGTGAGTTCCCTTGCTGATCAAAGTCTTGGATCGGTCTGGTGACCGATCAGGGATCTTGGATTTGATTAAAAAGTCACTGTTCATCTGCCCTGATCAATCTGGGTGACCGATCAGGATCCAATCTGATCGGTCTGGTGACCGATCAGGCTTCACCCTGATCGGTCTGGTGACCGATCAGGAGTGTATAGCTGTGAGAGCTGGGAATCCCAGCAAAGCAGTGGATCGATCTGGTGACCGATCCACACACCCTGGATCGGTCTGGTGACCGATCACTTTAATTCAAATTCACTGTCAGACGCGGTCAGAATGTCTGATCGTATCGGATTTGCTGATGATATAAGATATGCTGCATGATCTTCTGCTCTAATGCTCTGATTGAGTTTCAGGTGACCGAGGAGGACTCAAACACTCAAGGAGAAGTCAAGGCGTGCTTTCCTTGGAGCAGGTTTGTCCCTTTTCACATCTCAGGTTGCAACGGCGAGCTGAAGACTGGAGCTAAGACTGGAGCTTGGCTGAGGAGCTCAGTGAGTCCAGAGATAGCTCAGTAGAGGCTGGCGTTGGCAGATGAGTAGCTGGGAGCTACAGAGATGTGGTCACTTGTCGCTTGGCGGAGAAACAAAAGGAAACGCGAGAAGACGAGTCAGTAGAGGTTTTGGTGAAGAGCAATTCAGTTTGAAGAGTTCTTCGTGTTCTTGCGTTCTGCTAAAACAAGCTTGCTGTTCTTGAGTTCATCAACCATTCTAAGCAAGCTATAGAGGAGCAATCATCATACTTGAGTGCTTGAAGGAGAAAACAAGAAGCTTGGAGTCTGACAGTGGGAAGACACGAAGCAGACAGTGGTCTGCGTGAGATCGCCACTGGGTGGAGCTCAGGGAAGCTTGCTGTGTTTTGTTCTTGCTAAGAGCTTGAGTAGGATCCTTCTTGTTGTTGTTTCATTGTGCTCATTATATATCATTGTTTGAAACACGCTGTGGAGAGGTTTCTCCACCGAGAAGGAGGTTGCTTCATATCCGGTGTCAACCGGGGCTTGATCTGCCGACGATCAAGGGATCGCCCACCTCAAGGGCACGCCAAGGAGTAGGGGCAAGTTATCCCCGAACCTTGTAAACCCTCCTTGTTAGCGATCTTGCTAGTTGTGTGTGTTTTGCTTTCATTTTGTTTTTCTGCATACTCTGTTTTCCACTCTTTCCGCTGTGCTACTGATATTTGAGTTGCAGAAATCGTGATAAGTTAGCAAGGCGAAAGCGATTGTCTATATTCACCCCCCCCCCTCTATAGCCATCTCGTTCCCAACAAAAATGCCTGGGGAAGGAAGATGCAAATTATGTATTAAGAGAGATACACTTGGGATCCTGTGGAAATCACTCTGGAGGTCGGTCTATGGCTCGGAAGGTCTTACTAGCAGGATATTTTTGGCCGGCACTTCAGAAGGATGCCGATCAGATGGTCACCTCCTGCCTTTTTTGTCAGAAACACCAAAGCCTATCTCATCGACCAGTCGAAGCTTTGAGGGTGTCCACTGTGTCATGCCCTTTTGACCAGTGGGGCATAGATATAGTGGGTCCTTTCCCCCTCGTAGTAGCCCAGAAGAAATTCTTACTGGTTGCTGTGGACTGCTTCTCAAAGTGGATCGAAGCGGAGGCTCTGACTCGGATTACCGAGCAGACCGTCATCAAATTTTTATGGCAAAACATCTTATGTCGTTATGGGATACCGCATAAGTTGGTTTCAAATAATGGTCGGCAGTTCCAGGGCTAGAAGATTCAAGAGTGGTGCACAGCTTATGGGATTAAGCAAACATTCACCTCAGTGGCTTATCCCCAAAACAACGATCAGGCAGAGGTAGCCAACCGAGAAATCCTGAGGGGCCTCAAGACTAAGCTAGATCATGTGGGTGGTACCTAGGTTGACGAGCTTCCCAGTGTCTTATGAGCTCTCCGAACTACCCCAAGGAAGGCTCAGGTTGTACCCCCTTCCAGTTAATATATGGAAGTGAAGCAGTGGTCCCGATAGAGGTGGGTTGTGAATCTAACAGAAGGCACTTATATGGGGATGGCAATGCAGAGAAGAGGCGTTTAGAGCTGGATCTGGTCGAGGAAATTTAGGATCGGGCAGCGATCCGCATGACTACTTACCCACAAAGGATGCGGCGAAGATACAATCGTAGGGTCATGCCTCGGAGTTTCCAGGTCGGCGACCGTGTATGGAAGAGAGTCAAACCAGTTGGAGAAGTGGACAAGCTAGAGCCCCAATGGGGGGACCCTTCTTGGTGATCGAGAAGTTGGGGTCAGGAGCATACTACTTGCAAGATGCCCAAGGGAAAATGCTGGGGAGGACTTGGAGTGCAACACATTTGAAATTGCATCATGAGTAGAGTTTGAGTGGTCTTTGTAATTTTATGACATCAATATGATAATGACACTCATGACGTTCAAAGCTCTGAACCCAGACTCTCGCTCAGGAGAGTTATAAGTGAGCATTCTCCCACGCACCTACTGACCTAGATGACGGTCAGGCGTGGCTGCCCATTCACGGCTGGGTAAGTCAGGCGGTGTCGAGACTCTCGCTCAGGCGAGTTATAAGTGGACATGCTCACACGCACCCACCGACCTAGACGATGATCGGGCGTGGCTGCCCACGCTCGGTCGGGTAAGTCAGGTGGTGTCGAGACTCTCGCTCAGGCGAGTTATAAGTAGGCATGCTCCCACGCACCCACCGACCTAGACGACGATCGGGCGTGGTTGCCCACGCTCGACCGGGTAAGTCAGGCGGTGTCGAGACTCTCGCTCAGGCGAGTTATAAGTGGGCATGCTCCCACGCACCCACCGACCTAGACGACGGTCGGGTGTCGCTGCCCACGCTCGGCCGGGTAAGTCAGGCGGTGTCAAGACTCTTACTCAGGCAAGTTATAAGTGGGAATGCTCCCACACACCCACTGACCTAGACGACGGTCGGGTGTGGCTGCCCACGCTTGGCCGGGTAAGTCAGGCGGTGTTGAGACTCTCGCTCAGGCGAGTTATAAGTGGGCATGCTCCCACATACCCACCGACCTAGATGACGATCGGGCGTAGCTGCCCACACTCGGCCGGGTAAGTCAGGTGGTGTCAAGACTCTCGCTCAGGCGAGTTATAAGTGGGCATGCTCCCACGCACCAACCGACCTAGACGACGATCGGGCATGGCTGCCCACACTCGGCCGGGTAAGTCAGGTGATGTCGATACTCTCGCTCAGGCGAGTTATAAGTCGGCATGCTCCCACGCACCCACCGACCTAGATGGCGGTCGGGCATGGCTGCCCACGCTTGGCCGGGTAAGTCAGGAGGTGTTAAAACTCTGGCTCAGGCGTGTTATAAGAGGGCATGCTCCCACGCGCCCACCGACCTCGGTGCTAGTCGGGCGTGGCTGCCCACGCTTAGCCGGGTAAGTCAGTCGGTGCCGAGACTCTCGCTCAGGCGAGTTATAAGTGGGCATGCTCCTACGTGTTGGAAACGAGATGGCTAGAGAGGGGGGGTGAATATAGCCAATCACTTTTCACTTGCAATTAACAAGCTTCCTGCACTTCACTTATCAGTAGCACAGCAGCGGAAGAAACAAAGGAAACTGGAAGTGCGGTAAACTAAAACAGAAATGAGAACAAACAAAGACAACTGCCAAGAACGCTAACAAGAGAGTTTACAAGGTTCGGGGATAACTTGCCCCTACTCCTTGGCGTGCCCTTAAGGTGGGCGATCCCTTGATCGTAGTAGATCAAGCGCCGGTTTCACCGGATATAATGCAACCTCCTTCTCGGTGGAGAAACCTCTCCACAGCGTTTCAATCAAGATAAAGTTTAAGCACAAAGAAACAACGAGAAGGATCTTACTCAAACACTTAGCAAGGACAAGAACACAGCAAGCTTCCCTGAGCTCCACCCAGTGGTGATCTCACGCAAGAACCCTTCTTCGTGTCTTCCCACTGTCGGACTCCAAGCTCCTTGTTCTCTCTTTCAAGCGCTTAAGTAAAGACTCGTTGCTTTTCGATCGCTTGCTCAAAGTGATGACAGCTTCAAGAACGCAGCAAGCAGATTGTGGAGAACACAAGGCGCGGTCAAAACACACGTTTCAGAAGTCTGCTTCCACGAAGCCAATTTCCGCCCTTTTGTTTCTCCACTCAGCATCAGGTGACAACATCCTCCGTAGCCTCCAACTACCTTGCTGCCAACGCCAGCTACCACTGAGCCCTCTCTGGTCATCCTGAGATCCCCTCAGCCAAGTCTCAGTCTCGGCTCTAGTCTGCAGCACGGCCGTTGCAACCTGAAATGGAGAATCGGACAAACCTGTTCCAAGGAAAGCCTCCGTTGACCTCTCCTTGAGTGTTTGAATCCTCCCCTGTCACCTGTAGCTTAATCAGACTGTTAGAGCAGCAAATCATACAGTAAATCAAATATCAGAAGCAAACATCAACAAATCGGATATGATCAGACGCTCTGACCACGTCTGACAGTGCAATTTGAATTAAAGTGATCGGTCACCGGACCGATCCAGGGCTTGTGGGTCGGTCACTAGACCAGACCGATCCAGAGCTTTGCTGGGATTCCCAGCTCTCGCGGCTATACACTCCTGATCGGTCACCCAACCGATCAGAGTGAAGCCTAATCGGTCACCAGACCGATCAGAGTGAAGCCTGATCGGTCACCAGACCGATCAGGATAGATGAACAATGATTTTTTAATCAGATCCAAACTCCCTGATCGGTCACCGGACCGATCCAGGGTCTGATCTGCAAGGGAACTCACTCACCGTCTGCTCCCTGATCGGTCACCAGACCGATCAGGAGCAAGCCAGCAAGGAAGCAGCCTGCTCCCTGATCGGTCACCGGTCCGATCAGGAGCCACACAGTAGATTCCCAATCTCACTGTGCGCTCCCTGATCGGTCACCAGTCCGGTCAGACATCGCTGGATCGGTCACTAGACCGATCCACGAAGGAGCAGCGTGCCAATGTACCTGATCGGTCACCAGACCGATCCAGAGACTCAACCCTAGCCCTCCAAGCTAGGAATTCATCCACCTTAGCCCTCCAAGCTAAGGATTTTTCTATCTAACTCTCCAAGTTGGGAATTTGCACCTAACCCTCCAAGTTAGGCCTTTTCACCTAGCCCTCCAAGCTAGGACTTTTCACCTAGCCCTCTAAGCTAGGACTTTTCACCCAACCCTTCCGAGTTAGAACATCATCCAACCTAGCCCTCCAAGCTAGGAACCTGACCCTCTATGCTAGGACTTTTTCACATAATTCTCCAGGATGGGAATTTGCACCTAACCCTCCAAGTTAGGACTTTTCACCTAGCCCTCCAAGCTAGGACTTTTCACCCAACCCTTCCGAATTAGGAAGAAGCCTGCTCCTGATCGGTCACCGGTCCGATCAGGAGCCACACAGTAGATTCTCAATCTCACTGTGCGCTCCCTGATCGGTCCCCAGTCCGGTCAGACATCGCTGGATCGGTCACCAGACTGATCCACGAAGGAGCAGCGTGCCAATGCCCCTGATCGGTCACCAGACCGATCCAGAGCCTCAACCCTAGCCCTCCAAGCTAGGAATTCATCCACCTTAGCCCTCTAAGCTAAGGATTTTTCCATCTAACTCTCCAAGTTGGGAATTTGCACCTAACCCTCCAAGTTAGGACTTTTCACCTAGCCCTCCAAGCTAGGACTTTTCACCTAGCCCTCCAAGCTAGGACTTTTCACCCAACCCTTCCGAGTTAGAACATCATCCAACCTAGCCCTCCAAGCTAGGCACCTGACCCTCCAAGCCGGGACTTTTTCACCTAATTCTCCAGGATGGGAATTTGCACCTAACCTTCCAAGTTAGGACTTTTCACCTAGCCCTCCAAGCTAGGACTTTTCACCCAACCCTTCTGAATTAGGTCTTTTCCAACACCTAGCCCTCCAAGCTAGGATTTTTTACACCTAACCCTCCAGGTTAGGATTTTTCAACACCTAGCCCTCCAGACTAGGATTTTTCATACCATGCCTGATCCCCGATCAGGACTTAATCATAATCAATGATCATCTACCTAAACTAAAATCGATGTCAACACCAAAATAACAATCAGGGCAAGACTGCATCAACAATCTCCCCATTTTTGTTGTTTGACAATCTGATTTTATGTTTAGGGATCTCAATCAATATTTTTCAACTTTAGAATCATAGGGGAATCCAGATCCTCTCCCTACAACATGATCATCCTAAACTTAACCAACCACACTCTCCCCCTTTGTCGAACACGAAAAGGGTCTGGACGGGTTGTTAAGTTCAACCATACTTCCCCTCAACCCTAGGGGTATCCCAAAACAACACTGATTTGATTGAATAATGATAAGCATATGATCACATATGACAAAAAGATATAGGCATGACAAAACATGCATATGTATCATATGAGCATGGTATCATAAGCATGAACATAGAAATGACGAATAAGTCATATAGACACACAATGAGCATTTAAACATATAGATAAAGAACATCTGAGGCAAAAGACTCCAAAATCATGCGACAATGAACAAAAGTCAGGATAAACACATCCGTCAGATAATCAAAAATACATCACACACCAACACAAAATAGTCAAACGTCAGCTGATCATCATCTGAGTCATCAGTGTATATGATATCCCCGGGTGGCGAGCCACTGGGGGAAGCACCATCAGGAAATGTATGATGATACCACTCTTCATACTATCTGTCCTGGAGTGAGCCTATCTCACCGACATCAGATGCTAGGGCATCAAGGCGACGATCAAAAGACTGAAACTCGGAGCGGACCTCCTCTCGCCAGAGCTCGGAAATATGCAACTCGTGTGGCATCATCCGCTCTATCTCTGCGACCTGCTAGCGAAGATCTGGGGACCACTCATCGTAGTCAGCAGTAACAGCTGGCGGCTCTTGGTCATGAGCTGCTCCCTGTAGCTCTCCCTCACGCCTGCGATCCTTCCAGCGTAGTCCCCGGGGCCCGAGAATAATACCGAACTGAGCAAGCATGCGGCGGTCCAGACGACAGTCCTGGCGAACCATGGGCACAATGCGACCCTGTGTAACGTCGTTGCTAACTGACTCCAGCCAGGCAGTGATGATGTGACCGAATGGCATATAGACTAACTGGGACAACGGCATGCTGTGGACGATGATAGAGAAGTAGACCGAAGCCACTGGGTCAAAGTCTAACTGCTGATGCATCCCGTAAAGCATCAAGCAGTGGAACAGTTGAATCTCATCAAAGTGTTTCGAAGTAGTTGGGAGGAGACAATTGGTGATGATTTTAAACAAGACATAGTCAGCAGGAGACAGACGAAGAGCAGGAAAAGTGGGAAAGTCATGGGTGTGCTCACCAGAACCCTCTGGCCTGGGATGGCCTAGAAAGTACTCATAGATGGAATCGGGAGTCACTCCATCGAAGGGAACTGGAAGGGGGTTAGGAGGAAAAGGGTAGAGAAAGAAATCATTGTCTGACCTGCGACAGCCGAGAAAATTAGTGAAAACAGATCGATTTAAATCAAGATCAATACCGGCAACACGGGTCCTCCACCCCGCGCTCCACCCCGTGCCCTCTCCACTCACCATGTTGTTATAGAATTCAGAGACCAAGTCAAGGTTGATTGACCTCTAAAGATAAAGAATGGATTGGAGATTATAATGTGTGATAATGTGTCGGATGGTCGGGCAGTGTTCATAGATGAAGGAATGGTCAATCGTTCGACATGACATTAACTTGAAATTGTGCCACTGGAATTTGAGAGCAAGACTAATACTCTGAAATCGAGTATGTTGAGGTGGTGGAGGCCTTGGAGATGGTGTAGCTATCGAAATATCTATGCCCTTTGAGCTCTCCACCATAGGTTCTTTACCCTTAGAAGACTTTTTAAAGGGGTTGAATTGGTCATACACATGATTTATCAAGGAAGTGATCACACGGCAAGGATTTGATCATATAAGATAACACCCAATCAAAAAGTTAGACATTAAAGGAAATTTGATCATATGGGGGGTCACGGCAAAAATAGAAGGGTCACAACACCACAGCAAGAACAAGAGCCAAAACATGGTTAGCTTCACAAACAAGCATTATAGACTGATTTGAATGAAAAACCAAAGCAAGAACTTACTTTGGTGCCATTGGAGTAGTTCTTGGAGGTTGAGAGCAAGAAGCTTGCGCGGAAGGTGCTCTCGGCGCAAGAGATGGTCGCAGAGTGTTTTTGCGAGAGAGGAACGCGCACAGGACTCCGAGAACCCTTCACACTCACGCTCACGCGAGGAAGAAGAACAAGCAGTAGGCCTTCTCACACACACAGGGTCGCGCAAGGGGTTTTTCGGCGCTAGGGTTCGGGAGTTGAAGGTATTTCGCGAAGTTAATCAGTTGGTGGATCGGTCCACCAATCGCAATTTAATGAGTTTGAACGGATCACTGTTCGATCTGATAGCGCCCAGACCGATCAGGCTATCGCCTGATCGGACTGACCAGTGCCTGATCGATCGGGTGACCGATCAGGAGAGCTCCTGATCGGTCGGTTGATCGATCAGGACACGATCAGTAGGCTTGGAGAGAAATCTCTTAGCTCCCTGATCGGTCTATGGACCGATCACCATAGGGTGCCAGATCGGTCTGGGGACCAATCCAGGCTAGCTCAGAACACTTGATTAAAATTCCCGAAGGACATTGCTTGTCTCGCTGATCAGTCTGTGGACTGAACACCACAGGAAGAAGCTAGATCGGTCCAGGGACCGATCAGCCCTATGCCTGATCGGTCCGGTGACCGATCAGGGTTCCTGATACTCACTAATACGATCTGAAATATTCAGTTTCAGATTTTCTGAAACTTTCCAACGAGATCTGATGAAGTTTATCGTACTTGGACATGATCTCCTGACTAAAATTGATCCCTTAACAAGAATCAACAGTCCTTATAGATTCAACAATCACTTTGACCCATACAAATGGAATCAAACTCAAACAACAATCATTCAAACAATTTTAACTAAGTTTGAGTCAAATCCAATGTTCCAATCAAGTTTCCTTGATTGGAATGTCCAAGTAAGATCATGGAGCCAAATACACATATGTTATGCATTGGTTTTCCCCATACTTGGTCACCGAAGTGATTATTATCTCGTCAACTTAATTTTTCAAGGGATGCATTGACATTTTGAGAAATTGAGTTGATCCTAACATCTCACCCCATATCTAGCAAACAAAAACGTTTTGGTAAACCTTATAGTTTGTGTGAGATGTTCCCAAGGTTACCCAATTGTTTCCCAATAATTTGAAATAATCATGAAGGGTTTTAATGCATTTTGAAAATCATGAAGCGCGACACATTCCCAACTCCCGTCTTAGAAAACTAAATTCATTTTCGGGAAGAGGTTTAGTGAAAATGTCAGCTAGGTTTGACTTGGACTCTACATGAGAGAGTACAATGTCTCCTCTAGCCACATGATCCCTAATGAAGTGGTGTCTTACTTCAATATGTTTGGTCCTAGAATGATGGACTGGATTCTTGGTCAAGTTAATTGTGCTTATGTTATCACACAACACTTGCATACCCTTGTAACTCAATCCATAGTCCTCTAAAGTATGTAACATCCACAACAATTGTGATACACTCTCTCCCATGGCGATATATTCTGCCTCGGTCGTGGAGAGAGCAACACAATGTTGCTTCCGACTCGACCAACTTACTAAGGACGACCCTAAGAATTGGCAACCCCCACTTGTGCTTTTCCGATCCAACTTACATCCAACGTAGTCAGAATCCGTATAGCCCATCAAATCAAAAGATTCGGTACGGGGATACCAAAGACCTACACCAATTGTGCCCTTGAGATATCTCAAAATTCGCTTAACAGCAATTAAATGAGATTCCTTGGCACAAACATGATACCTAGCGCACATACCCACAGCAAATAAGATATCCGGTCGACTAGCTGTGAGGTATAGCAAACTACCTATCATGCTTCGATATTGAGTTAGATCAATGGGTTTACCACTCTCATCATTGTCTAATCTTGTGTTTGTAGCCATGGGAGTGGTTACCTCTTTTGAATCACTCATGTTGAATTTTCGAAGCATTTCTTGTGTATACTTTGATTGGTGCACATGAATACCATCGCGAGTTTGCTTGATTTCAAGTCCAAGGAAGAAGGTCAACTCTCCCACTAGACTCATTTTAAACTAACTCTCCATGTGTCCAATGAACTCGTTTAAATAGCCCTTATTATTTGAGCCACAAATTATGTCATCGGCATATACTTGGGCTACAAAAATGTTGTCACTATCCCTTCGTAAAAATAGTGTAGGGTCTATTTGGCCTCTAACAAAGCCTTTCTCAATCAAGAATGTCGACAACCGCTCATACCAAGCTCGGGGTGCTTGTTTAAGGCCATTAAAGTGCTTTTTTGAGCTTGAACACGTGGTTTGGAAATTCGGTACTCTTAAACCCCGGAGGTTGTTCGACGTAGACCTCTTCTTTAATCAAACCATTTAGGAAGGCGATTTGACATCCATTTGATATAATTTGAAGCCACGATGTGCTGCAAATGCAAGCATCAATCGGATGGACTCTAATCGTGCCACGGGAGCATAAGTCTCATCATAATCAAGGCCTTCAACTTGACTGTAGCCCTTGGCTACCAAGCGTGCCTTATTTCTAATGATTTCTCCCTTATGGTTTAATTTGTTCTTGAAGACCCATTTGGTTCCAATAATGGTGGTCTTCTTGGGTCTAGGGACTAAGTCCCAAACTTGACTCCTCTCAAATTGACCTAGTTCATCTTGCATTGCAATGATCCAATCGGGATCACTTAATGCTTCATCAATTTTTCTAGGTTCAATTTCAGAAATTAGGGCAACTTCATTAGCCTCATTCCGGAAGAATGATCTAGTCCTAACCCCATGATGGATGTCTCCAACAATTTGGTCTTGGGGATGACTAGAGGCTAATCTAGTTTGCCTAGGAGTTGGTGGTGTTTTTTTATACAGGTTCACTAGACACAAGTTCAGCCTCGGGATCCGGCTGATCAATGGGTTGTCTAGGTTCACCATCATCAGACTCATCACCATCAACACCACTTGGAGTTTTTTTTCAAACTTAGCCTCCTAAGTTCGAGTTGAACTCCTTCTATATCTTCTGATTGGTCAATTGATTTTGGAATTTCTTCAAAGACCACATCAGAAGACTCTTCAACTAATCTAGATCTCTTGTTGTAGACTCTGTAAGCTTTGCTAACGAGAGAATACCCGACTAGTATCCCGTCATCAGCCTTCGCCGTGAACTTTCCAAGGTGGTCCTTGGTGTTTAGAATGAACACCTTACAACCAAACACCCTAAGGTGTTTAACCGTAGGTGGTTTTCCAAACCAAAGTTCATGGGGAGTCTTTCCTAAAAACCTATGGATGAAGACTCGATTTTGCACATAGCAAGCTGTATTTACAGCTTCAGCCCATAAGTAACTCGGGAGTGAGTACTCATTAAGCATTCTTCGTGCAGCCTCTTGAAGAACACGGTTCTTCCTCTCTACAACACCATTTTGTTGTGGTGTTCTAGGAGTAGAGAACTCATGCTTATAACCTCTATCTTGACAAAATTCTAAAAATCTTTGGTTTTGAAATTCACCTCCATGATCACTTCTAATTATCTTAATGGTTAATGATTTTTCATTTTCTACCCTTCTACAAAAAAAAATGAAAATATCTAAGGTTTGATCCTTATATTTCAAAAAGTAGGCCCATGTATATCTAGTGAAATCATCAATAATCACAAAACAATACCTACTTCCATTTAATGATATGATAGTACTACAATCAAATAGATCCATGTGAAGTAAATCTAAAGCATTGGAAGTACTTACAGCGCTTTTACCTTTATGTGCAGATTTTGTTTGCTTACCCATTTGACATGCATCACAAAGTTTGTCTTTCTCATACTTGATGCTTGGTAAGCCACGGACTAGTCCCTTGTTGGCCAACTTCCGGATGTTCTTCATGTTAACATGTGCTAGCCTCCGGTGCCAAAGGGTGGACTCTTCTTCTTTTGACATGAAACACTTAGCAAAAGCATTAGTAGCACTTTTAAATGAAACTTGATAAATATTGCTACTCTTGCTCCTACTAGTACCGTGTCCAAAGTGTCCTTTTGTCTAACTAGACATTGACTTGGTTGGAAGTCAATTGTATAACCCATGTCACACAATTGACTGACACTTAGGAGATTAAATTTCATCTCCTTGACTAGAAGGACATTTGAGATTCTAAGACATTCGGATATTTGAATGTCTCCTATTCCTATGACCTTAAGACTACCATTGTTACCAAATGATACATTACCTCTACTTTTCTTGTGAAGTGTGGTAAACAATGATCAATCCCCGGTCATGTGTTTGGAGCATCCACTATCAACGAACCAAGTTGATAGATGCTCCCCCTCAATTATAACCTACACAATTCGAAAAATAGAAGTTTTAGGTACCCAAACCTTGGGACCTAAAGCATCAACTAAACATGACTTAGGAACCCATGCCTTGACCATTTTCTTTTGGATTTTGGGTGTCCTAGATTGTCTCATATCAGTCCTAGACATGAGAGACACAAATGACGGTTCCTTAGGGCGATAACCAATACCGGCCCTATTGTACACCGCCCTTTGGGCATTTAGGATCATATCTAGGGTCTTAGAGCTAGTTGAGAATTTCCCAAGAATATTCTTGAGCTTCTCAACTTCACTCTTCAATGATTGGTTTTCCTCTACTAGCGATTCATCATGCAAATCATTGACTTTCTCAACCTTAGAGGACTTCAACTTTTCAATTTCAAGTTTCAATGATTTAATTTCATCTTCTAGCAGTTCAACATGTAAATCATCAATATTATCTGTTGGTGCAGGAAGCACCATATCGAACCTTATTTTGATATTGGCAAAGGATTCAAAGTTAAGTGTTACTTGTTGTCTAACATGTCACTCTAGTGTGCAGGGTAAAAAGTCCTAGCGAAGGACTGCTAGGCACTGGCGAAGGAATGCCAGGGTAAAAAGCCCTAGCGAAGGTCGGCTAGGCACTGGCGAAGGAATGCCAGGGTAAGAAGCCCTAGCGAAGGACTACTAGGCGCCAAGACCTGGCAAAGGATCGCCAGGCAAAAGTCCAACCAGAGGAACGGTTGGCATCAGGTAAATTCTCCCGAGAGGAGTAGGTGAGGACGCGTTCCCCGTCGAGGGAATAGTAGGCGTCGGTTCGACCTAGGGTTCCATTTTGGAGACCCAAAGTCAGAACCAAGACAGCTAAGGCTGTACAAACTAATATTTTATTGTTTTATTGTGTTTTGGACTAACCCTGGATGCAGGACCGAAGGAACGAGTGTCTGCAGCTCAGAGAGCCTCAAAGGAATGAGGCAACAGCTGACCAGGGCGCCCGGAGTGTCCCGGGCGCCCTCAAGGTAAACACAAAACACAAGAAAGCAAAGCAAGCTTCGACAGTTGAACTCCCGGGCACCCCCAGCGCTCCGGGCGCCCCCAACAACAAGTCATCGAAGCTCAAGCCAGCGAAGCCAAGGGATAAAGTTTGACCCGGTCAACCCGAGCGCCCCCAGCGCTCCGAGCGCCCCGATCAAGGTCTGATCCCGAATTTGAGGGGATCAGAAGCTGACCGAGACCGAGGCGGATCGTGTGACATGTGGGGGGGGCGCCTCGGACGTTCTGGGCGCCCCCAGGCCCTATATAAAGGGCCCTCGACCCCTAGGCTTAAGCAACACTTTCAATCAACGCTTCTACGCTCTTCTGCTCTCGCGCCTCACTCCGGAAACCTCCCAACTCGAGCCGACGACGTCCTGCTGCTCCGAAAAAGACAACCTACATCGGACGTCGGTAAAAGAAGAGCCTCTTTTTAATTGTTAACTTTACTGTGCTGTATTTGTAAATCAATCTTTGTAAACTATTATTGCACCTCATATAGAATTGCCCAAAGTAAACGGTCAACGACCGTGGGCCTTGGAGTAGGAGTCGACCTATGCTCCGAACCAAGTAAAAAATCTTGGTGTTTGCGTATTTTATTTTTAATCTTCCGCTGTGCAAATTCTCTATCTTAAATTCGAACGTTTTCCGATATTCACCCCCCTCTATCGGTTCTCTCGATCCAATATTATCATCCCTAGAAGCTTTCAATTGATCAATTTCTAATTTCATTGCCTTAACCTTATTCTTTGACTTTTTAAGCATACTAGATAAACATGCAATTGCTCTATAACATTTTTCAAGCTTGGGAGAAGTTACCTCTTCATCATCCGAAGATGATGAAGCCGCGTTTGATGAGCTTAAAGATTCATCACTGCTCTCCTCACCAAGAGCCATGAGTGCCACTTGCCTTGTGCTCTTCTCCTCCTTTTCTTCATCGGATGAGCTAAAGGATGACTCATCCCAAGAGGCCTTCAAAGCTTTCTTCTTCTTCTTGAATTTCTCTTCTTTTCATTTGTATTTCTCCTCCTTCTTCTTAAGCTTTGGACATTCATTCTTGAAATGTCCTTTCCTACCACACTCAAAGCAAGATGCATTATTCTTATCAAGTTTGGATTCACTAGTGTTACCTCTACTTTTGAAACGTCGATCCCTTCGCATCATCCTCCTCACAAAGTTTGCCATCTCGGATGAAGAGGAGCCGCTGCCTTCTTCCTAGGAATTGGACTCGGATTCGGAAGAGGATGAAGATGATGAGACCTCCTTCTCCTTCTTCTTCTCCTTCTTCTTCTTGTTGGTTCGGTCCCCTGCAACTAAGGCAATCTCCTTCTCCTTGGGGCCTTTGTTAGCCATCTCATGCAATTCCATCTCACAAAATAAGTCATCTAACTTAACAATGGATAGATCCTTGGATACTTTGTAGGCATCCACCATGGATGACCACAAAGCATTCCTTGGAAATGCTTTCAACACATACCTCACAAGGTCGCGGTTCTCGACCTTTTCATCAATTGAATGAAGCCCATTGAGGACTTCCTTGAACCGGCCATGAAGCTCACTTACCGACTCATTCTCCTTCATGGAGAGATTTTGAAGTTGATTGAGGAACAAATCCCTCTTTGCGATTCTAGAGTCCCGGGTGCCTTCGTGAAGCTCAATGAGTTTGTTCCACAAGTCCTTCGCACTTGTGAAAGGGCCAACCTTGATGAGCTGATCTTTGTTCATGCCACATTGTAGAGTGACAACCGCCTTCGCGTCGGCTTCACTCTTCCGAGTTTGTTCAGCAGTCCACCTCCAAGACTCCAGCTCTTTGCCTTCGTCATCCTTAGGAGGAATGAATCCCTCCTTCACTGCGAACCAAGTGTGGATATCCATCTTCAGATAGTATTCCATCTTTGATCTCCAATACTGAAAGTCGGCGCCATCAAAGAATGGAGGTCGGGTGGTGGAGAAGCCTTCTCTCAAAGCCATCTTGTTGATAACTCTTGGATGTTAAGCCGTAAACAGAGCCCCAAGCTCTGATACCACTTGTTGGAAACGAGATGGCTAGAGAGGGGGGGTGAATATAGCCAATCACTTTTCACTTGCGATTAACAAGTTTCCTGCACTTAACTTATCAGTAGCACAGCAGCGGAAGAAACAAAAGAAACTGAAAGTGCAGTAAGCTAAAACAGAAATGAGATCAAACAAAGACAACTGCCAAGAACGCTAACAAGAGGGTTTACAAGGTTCGGGGATAACTTGCCCCTACTCCTTGGCGTGCCCTTAAGGTGGGCGATCCCTTGATCGTCGGCAGATCAAGCCCCGGTTTCACCGGATATAACGCAACCTCCTTCTCGGTGGAGAAACCTCTCCACAGCGTTTCAATCAGATAAA
>JAGFNQ010004117.1:103184-137686 GCA_024364735.1 Boesenbergia rotunda | reverse complement strand
CCAAAGGGCACCAACCTTCTGCGTGGGTCGCCACGCCTCCGGTCGGGAACCGCTTTAGGCTTCCGGATGGGCCAATCTTCCACGTGGGCCGCCACGCTTCCGACCGGGAACCATCCAGGCTTCCGAGTGGGCTGACGCTTTAGTCAGTCGCCGACTCAGGCTTCCAAAGGGCAACCAACCTTCTGCGTGGGTCGCCACGCCTTCCGGTCGGGAACCGCTTTAGGCTTCCGGATGGGCCAATCTTCCACGTGGGCCGCCACGCTCCGACCGGGAACCAATCCAGGCTTCCGAGTGGGCTGACGCTTATGGTCAGTCGCCGACTCAGGCTTCCAAAGGGCACCAACCTTCTGCGTGGGTCGCCACGCCTCCGGTCGGGAACCGCTTTAGGCTTCCGGATGGCCAATCTTCCACGTGGGCCGCCACGCTTCCGACCGGGAACCAGTCCAGGCTTCCGAGTGGGCTGACGCTTTAAGTCAGTCGCCGACTCAGGCTTCCAAAGGGCACCAACCTTCTGCGTGGTCGCCACGCCTCCGGTCGGGAACCGCTTTAGGCTTCCGGATGGGCCAATCTTCCACGTGGGGCCGCCACGCTTTCCGGACCGGGGAACCAGTCCCAGGCTTCCGAGTGGGCTGACGTTTAAAGTCAGTCGCCGACTCAGGCTTCCAAAGGGCACCAACCTTCTGCGTGGGTCGCCACGCCTCCGGTCGGGAACCGCTTTAGGCTTCCGGATGGGCCAATCTTCCACGTGGGCCGCCACGCTTCCGACCGGGAACCAGTCCAGGCTTCCGAGTGGGCTGACGTTTAAAGTCAGTCGCCGACTCAGGCTTCCAAAGGGCACCAACCTTCTGCGTGGGTCGCCACGCCTCCGGTCGGGAACCGCTTTAGGCTTCCGGATGGGCCAATCTTCCACGTGGGCCGCCACGCTTCCGACCGGGAACCAGTCCAGGCTTCCGAGTGGGCTGACGTTAAAGTCAGTCGCCGACTCAGGCTTCCAAAGGGCACCAACCTTCTGCGTGGGTCGCCACGCCTCCGGTCGGGAACCGCTTTAGGCTTCCGGATGGGCCAATCTTCCACTGGGCCGCCACGCTTCCGACCGGGAACCAGTCCAGGCTTCCGAGTGGGCTGACGTTTAAAGTCAGTCGCCGACTCAGGCTTCCAAAGGGCACCAACCTTCTGCGTGGGTCGCCACGCCTCCGGTCGGGAACCGCTTTAGGCTTCCGGATGGGCCAATCTTCCACGTGGGCCGCCACGCTTCCGACCGGGAACCAGTCCAGGCTTCCGAGTGGGCTGACGTTTAAAGTCAGTCGCCGACTCAGGCTTCTGGAGGGTATGACGCATCAGCCTGCGTCCCGTCCAGGTATGACTTGCCTTGTATGGCCGACCGGCAATATTCGGTCGGGGGAGCCTTTCGTTATAGCTAGAATGCTGTGTTTTACAAGATTGCATCACTCTAGGGCTCTCTGTACATTTTCAAGTGTAGGGCACTCCACGGTCGGTTCAGCCTCTTTCCATGTTCATCCTCCAAGTAGTAAGCGCCTGAATGCAACTTCTGCACTATCTTGAAGGGTCCGCCCCACTGTGGTTGTAATTTGCTAACATCACCGACCGGCTTTATACGTTTCCAGACTAGGTCCCCGGCGTGAAACGAGCGCGGCAACACCTTCTGGTCGTACCTTTGTTTCATGCGCTGACGGTACGTGAACATCCGGGCGGCTGCTTTTTCCCGGACTTCCTCTATGAGGTCAAGCTCTAAGCGCCTTCTTTCATCATTCCCTTCATCATAGCTTAACCGCCTGTCGGATTCACAGCCGACCTCGACCGGTACCACCGCCTCGCTGCCATAGACGAGGTGAAAAGGCGTCTGCACGGTCGCCTCTTGGGGTGTGGTTCTGCTCGCCCAAAGGACTCCGGGCAGCTGCTCTACCCAGTTGGTTCCTGCATGATCCAGCTTTGTTTTGAGCCCTCTCAAGATTTCCCGGTTGGTGACTTCTGCCTGGCCGTTGCTCTGTGGATACGCCACAGATGTAAAAGCCTGATGGATGCCGTATGCCGAGCACCATTCTTTGATTTTCTTCCCTTGAAACTGCCGACCGTTGTCAGAAACCAACTTGTGGGGGATCCCGTATCTACATAGAATGTTTTGCGACAAGAACTTAATCACCGCCTGCTCGGTGATCCTAGCCAGCGCCTCTGCTTCCACCCATTTGGAGAAGTAATCCACCGCGACCAACAAGAACTTCTTCTGGGCGGGGGCGATCGGAAACGGACCTACGATATCCATGCCCCATTGGTCGAACGGGCAAGAGACAGCAGATGTCTTCATTACTTCGGTTGGCCGGTGTGGCAGGCTCTGGTGTTTCTGACATGAGATGCATGTTGCGGCCAACCGGTCGGCATCCTTCTGTAAAGTTGGCCAATAATACCCGGCCAACAGAGCCTTCCGGGCGGTGGCTCTACCTCCTGAATGATTACTGCAGACCCCCATATGGACCTCTCGGAGCACATAATCTGCGTCTTCACTGCTAAGGCATTTGAGCAATGGCCGGGCGTGAGCCCGTTTATAGAGGACATCTCCGACCATAGTGTATTGCGCAGCTCTCTTTCTGAACAGCCGAGCCTCCTCTCGGTCGGATGGTACTTCTCCCCTGGTCAAGAATGCAATCAATGGAGTTCTCCAATCGGTCTCCAATTCGATTTCTGCTTGCTGCTCGATTTGCATGACGAATAAAGCATGGCAGGCCGGCCGAGGGATCACCCACGCTCCGACTGCGCTAGCTAATTTGGCTAGCTCATCCGCTTTCATGTTGCTCTCCCGAGGGATCTTCTGTAAGAGTACCTCCCTGAAACCCGCCTTCAGCTGTTCATAGGCATTGATGTACTCTTGCAGCCGGTCGCTGTTGACTTCGAAATTACCGGCCAGTTGCTGTATAGCAAGTTGCGAATCTGAGTATAGCCACACCCGGGTGGCGCCGACATGCCGGGCGGCTTGCAGACCAGCTAGAAGTGCTTCATATTTAGCTTCATTATTCGTCGCCTTGTGCTCTAATCGCACGGACAGGTGTAGTCGTTCTTCTTCGGGTGAAACCATGAGAACGCCGATTCCGCTTCCTTGCCGAGAGGATGCCCCATCAACGTACACCTTCCATACGCCCTCGGCCTCATCAGGATGCAATTCCGTGAGAAAATCGGCTAAGGCTTGCGCCTTGATAGCCGGCCGGGGTTGATATTGTATGTCATACTCGCTCAGCTCAGTTGTCCACTTGACTAGCCGCCCTGAGGCGTCTGGGTTTGTGAGTACCCGACCCAAATTACTGTTAGTCAATACAGTAATTGGGTGAGATAAGAAATACGGTTTGAGTCGCCGGGCGGCTAAGAACAGTATGTAGCCCAATTTTTCGAGTGTCGTGTACCGACACTCGGCTCCTTTAAATAAGTGGGCAAAGAAGTACACCGGCCTTTGCTCAGTTTTTTCTTGCCGGGCCAACACCATGCTGCCCGAGTCGGAGGAAGCTGCCAAGTATACATATAAATTCTCATTTGGCTCCGGCCGGGCGAGTGTCGGTAGCTCGGACAGATAAGCTTTCAGCTCCTCGAAGGCCCTGTCACATTCTTCGTCCCACTGAAATTTGGTGGCCCGGCGTAATGTCTTGAAGAATGGCAGACCCCGTTCGGCTGATCGGGAAATGAATCTGGACAGGGCGGTTATCCGCCCGGTCAGCCGCTGAGCTTCCTTGAGATTTCGTGGGGCCGGCATCTCTAGAATGGCCTTTACTTTGCCCGGATTTGCTTCGATTCCCCGCTCGGTGACGATATAACCGAGAAACTTCCCGCTTCGAGCCCCGAATAGACATTTGGCCGGATTAAGCTTCAGGCCAAACCGCTGCAGAGTTTGGTAAGTTTCTTCAATGTCGGGGATTAATTCTTCCGCCCGGGCAGTCTTGATCAGAATATCGTCGACGTATACTTCGACGTTACGCCCCATTTGCGACCGGAACACCTTGTTCATCATTCTTTGGTAGGTGGCGCCCGCATTCTTGAGGCCGAACGGCATGACGGTGTAGCAGTAGGTGCCATCAGCCGTGACAAAGCTAACCTTCTCCTGGTCGGCAGCAGCCAGTGGGACTTGGTGGTATTCCTGGTACGCATCCAGCATCGATATGAACTCGCTGCCAGCCGTCGAGTCTACCATTTGATCGATCCGTGGAAGTGGGTAGCAATCTTTTGGGCATGCACGGTTGAGGTCTCGGAAATCAATGCATACCCGCCACTTGTCGTTGGGTTTGGACACCAGCACCACATTCGCCAGCCAGGCCGGGAACTGAACTTCCCGGATGTGTCCTGCTTCCAGCAGTCTTTCTACTTCCGCCCGGATGACTTGATTATGCGCGGCGCTGCGATCCCTTTTCCGTTGCTTTACTGGCCGCGCGCCCGGGTAAACATGGAGCTGGTGTTCCGCGACTTCCGGTCGGACCCCCTTCAAATCTTTCGCCGACCAGGCGAATACGTCTTGATTTCGCGCGAGGGAGTCGATTAGGGATTGCTTCAGCTCCTCCGGAAGTCCTGCAGCAATATGTATCTTGGTATCTTCCCTACCGGGCAAAAGTTGTACCTCCTCTTTGTCCTCCCGCAATTCTGCCCAAGGGGAGGCTTGCACCATGTTGCAGCCTCTACCTGTCCGCCTTGCCTTTTGTCCTCCCGAGCGGACATCATCAGCATAGCAGCGCCGGGCCACGGTCTGATTGCCCTTCACCTCGCCGACTTTGTCGCCGACCGGAAACTTCACCTTGAGGTAGTAGGTGGAGACTACCGCTTTAAACTCGTTGAGAGCCGGTCGACCGAGAATAGCGTTGTAGGCAGCTGGGGCATCCACAATCAGAAATGTGGTCCATCGTGTTCTCTTGAGTGGCTCCTCTCCAAGTGAGACGGCCAGCCGTATCTGTCCGATCGGCTGTACTTCGTTCCCCGTAAATCCGAACAGGGGAGTAGCCACCAACTCTAGCTGCGATAATTCAATTTGCAGTTGATCGAAAGCTCGTTTATATAAAATGTTTACCGAGCTGCCGGTGTCCACAATGGTGCGGTGGACTTCGTAGTTGGCGATGACAGCTGTGATGACCAGCGGATCATCGTGCGGCACCTCCAATCCTTGCAAATCCTGCGGTCCCCAGCTGATTTGGGGCCCTTGAGCTTGAGAGGTGCTGACTCCGACTTGGTGAATTTCCAGTCGACGCACCTGCGTCTTTCTGGCTCAGTTGGAGTCGCCGCCGGTCGGACCGCCGGAAATCACATTGACGCCTCCTCGGACGGCGTTCTGGTGATTAGCTTGATCTTCGTCAAGTTCCTCCACCTCTTCCTGCTCGGGCCGAGGAAACAATTGCCGGGCGGCGGGGGCATCCCACCTTTGTCCTTGCTGGGTTGTGGCTCCATGACCACGCCCGCGTCCCTGCGGGGTTTGTCGTCCTTGGCCCCTGCCGAGTGGGGTCCGAGCTCTGCCGCCTGTTCGGCAGTCCTCAGTGTTGTGCGTATTACACTGGTGAAACGCACAATACGGTGCCCATCTGTTGGGCCAATTCCCTTGTGCCACCTGCACTTGCTGGGGTCTCATTCCGGGCCGATCGGCCGGTCGGGGACTGCGAATCGGTCCTCCTGGCGATTTGTTA
The DNA here is from genome assembly GCA_024364735.1 of Boesenbergia rotunda. Classification (NCBI taxonomy): domain Eukaryota; kingdom Viridiplantae; phylum Streptophyta; class Magnoliopsida; order Zingiberales; family Zingiberaceae; genus Boesenbergia; species Boesenbergia rotunda. Next base: position 132,026 of record JAGFNQ010004117.1, on the reverse strand, counting down.
TGTTTAGGTGCGGGCTGTGGGCTAGACATTACTTCCTTCCTCCGGGCGGCTTGCGCTTCTTCTACATTGATATACTTGACAGCCTTCCCGAGCAGGCTGTCGAAATCCTTCGGTGGTTTCCTGATCAGGGATCGGAAGAAATCACCCTCTTGGAGCCCTTGTGAGAAGGCGGTGACCAGTACTTCGGGCGTGGTGTTGGGCACCTCTATAGCTACTCCATTGAACCTCTGGATGTAGGCCCGGAGTGACTCTTTCGGACCTTGCTTCAGAGCGAACAAATTGAGGCTGGTCTTATGGTGCCTCCGACTGCTTGCAAAATGTTGCAGAAACAGCCGCTTTACCTCTGCAAAACTCCCAACTGATCCACCCGGGAGCCCGCCAAACCATCGTTGAGCCTGCCCGGAGAGGGTTGTCAGGAAAGCGCGACATTTGACGCCCTCCGGGTATTGGTGCAACTGGGCGGCGCTTTCAAATTTCATGACGTGCTCCTCGGGGTCACTGGCCCCCGAGTACTCAGGCATGGTGAAGAATCGTAGATGCTTGGGAACGGGATCCCCAAGCATTTGTGAGGAGAAAGGGCTGCGAGTCGGATAGGCCGCGGCGGGGTCAGCTAAACCTTTCCCTTTATCTGGGCGTGTATGGTGCGCCAGGCTGGACGCTGAAGCTTCGGTCGGGGCTTCTGAATTTCCCCGTATAGAGGGACCAGGGGGCCGGGCCCCTTGACTACCGGTAGGCGGATGCGATTGTTGTGCCTTCTGTGTCCGGACAGCCATTAGCATTTCGTATTCTTCTGGCGAAAGAGTAACCGTCAGTGGATTGGGGTTTTCCATTCTTCGCTCTCGATCAGGCAGAAAGCCCTCCTTCTAGCGCCAAATTTGATCCTATCGCCAAGCGTAGTGGAGCCGCAACCGGATGACGGTGTAGCGATGAGTGACGTGGATGCCGACGGGACGTCCTCGCGCAGAATGACAGCGTCGTGGGGGGTGTCCTCCGACCGAATGGAAGTGGATGTCGCCTGGTGCAGGGCCAACCGACTGGAGGTGAACCTGCTGAGGAAGATGACCGTTAGCAACCTAGCCGGGAGACGTCCCGGCAAGGCACTCCGACGGTCAAGTCAGTACTCCGAGGAACAGTAGAAATAATGGAGCACTGGAAATGAGGGGCTTCGCGCGCGTACCTGATAATGAGGAGGGGAGTGGCTTATATAGCCGGGGAAAAGGGCCAAGTATGGCCTGTGTTAGGATTCTCTGACAGGGTCAGAAGATATGGTATGGTTATGTCGATTTGGGTATGGCCTGTGTCAGGATTCTCTGACAGGGTCAGAAGATATGGTATGGTTATGTCGATTGTAACCAACCTTCTTTGTAGTATACTATTTGTCTTATGTGAGGACAAAGACAGGTTTCTGTAAGTCGGCGCCTGTCAGAGAGTGTCCGTTCGTACGAGTGGTGACAGCCTGCTACCTGCAGCTGGTGCAGGTGTATTTTGTCCTTATCCCAGGGTGATTCCGAGAGAGTGCCCGAGTGGACACCCGGACGGCACGCCCGGATTGATATCAAGCATGGGCATAAAGGACTGCCGGGCGGATGCACTCGGCTGAACGAGGCGTGTAAGCCTTAATGTGGCCGGGCGGAAATACCCGGATAGACGAGGCGTGTAAGCCTTAATGTGGTCGGCCGGGTTTGACCGGCCGGATTAACCGCTATATTTATTCTAACCGACCGCCTTGAGTCCGACCAGCCGACGAAGCCCCTGGGCCCGGCCAGGACGTTTGTCGAGCTGGCTGCCCGTACACTGACGTGGACCTTGAAGTTGGCCAGGTCGTTTGCCACGTTGGCTGCCCGTATGGTGCCAAATATAGGGCAGGATCAGTTGGCAACAACGAATAAAATTTTGGCTTACTACGCTGGGGCTTTTCTCCGTTATAGAATCGGATCCTCCTTCACTTGATGAAGAAGAACCTGCCCGTAGTGCTTCTACTGAGAGGTTTAAACAGAGGGATTATCTCTGCCATGGGAGAATCCTGTCCGCCCTCTCAGACGCACTATTTGATGTGTACTGCTCTATAACCTCGGCCAAAGAGTTATGGAAATCTTTGGATAAAAAATATAACTCCGAGGACTCTGGTTTAGAGAAGTACACCGTGGGGAAGTTCTTAAACTTCAAAATGGTTGAAGGTAGATATGTCATTGAGCAGACCCATGAATTTCAAATTTTGATTCACGGTCTTGCCGATGGAGAAATGTCGATACCCGAGAAACTTCAAGTCTTGTCTATCATCGAAAAGTTGCCTCCGAGTTGGGAAGATTTTGGCATGACACTTAAACACAGGAGAGGTAAAATCTCTCTTGAAGATTTAATGATTGCCTTAAATATCAAGGAAGAACATCGGAAGCAACATAAGGATGATGATAAGGGGATACCTATGGAATTTGCTCCAAAGGCAAATGTGGTGGTCTCTTCTGACAAGAATAAATTCAAAAACCAAAAAATGAAAAACAAAATGAAACCCAAACCAAAGGTTCAGAAGAAGCATGGGACTAGGCCGTGCTGGGCTTGTGGACAAGTTGGACGTTTTGCCAAATTCTGTCCTGAACGGAAGGACAAGAAGAAGAACCAAGGCAATGTGCCCAACACCAAGGCGCAGGTCAATGTTGTGACTAACACCAGCAATTTGTTCATTTCCATTAACTCCGAACTAAATTTGATTTATCAACCCAATGAGTGGTTCGTTGATACAGGTGCTAATGTGCACTGTTGTGCTGATCGCTCTGCCTTCCTTACTTATCAGGTAATTGAAGGCACTTCCGTAACCATGGGAAATCATTTTGCAGCCAGAGTGTTAGGGATTGGACGAGTTGACTTGAGATTTACCTCAGGAAAGGTCCTGTCACTGCATGAGGTGCATCATGTTCCTGCGGTCCGACGGAATTTGATTAACGGGTTAAAATTAGTTCGTGCTGGTTATGAACTAAACTTCAAATGTAATAAAGTTGTATTGTTACATTTAGGAACCTTTATTGGAAAGGGTTACCTTAATAAAGGTTTATTTAAACTCAATGTTGAGAATACGATTATTAATAAAATTAGTGATATTGGTTGTTCTTATAACATTGAGTCTTATGATGTGTGACATGATAGATTAGGACATGTTAATTTTCAAACTATAAAAAGGATGATGAATCTTGATATGATTCCTAAGCATGCCATAAATGATAAGAAAAAATGTGAAGTTTGTGTGCAATATAAACAGCCCTGTAAACCCTTCAAATCAGTTGATAGAAATTCTAATATTTTAGAATTAATTCATACTGACTGTTGTGAGTTTAACGGTTTAATAACGAGAGACCATAAAAGGTATTTCATTACCTTCATTGATGATTACTCTCGTTTTTGCTATGTTTATTTGCTGAAAACTAAAGATGAAGCTTTAGATAAATTTATGATCTTCAAATATGAAGCTGAAAATCAAACAAACCAAACCATTAAGAGGATAAGGTTTGATAGGGGTGGAGAGTTCACCTCAAACCTGTTTCAAAAATTCTGTCAAGATTCAGGTATAATTCATGAGGTCACTGTCACGCCCCGAGGAGCTGCTCGTCCGATACCGATCGGACTGTCACTCCCTCGATCGACGGACAATTCAGAAACCTAACCTCTACGACCACCTCAGATTGATTGTACCACAGCCTATAGGGCTGGAACAACCGTCTGAAATCAACCAAAACGACGATAAAGCTGCGTACCGGTACGACTTATGACAAAACCCAAACAGAATCAATACACGACACAAAAGAGTATAACATACCAACAGCGGAAATGAAAAGAGATACACTGAATAAAAGAAAAGGGTACCAACATGTACCACAACCAAAAGACAAGCGGAAATCGTCTCGGAGACACATGAACTGGGACAGGCTGCTGAACAATCCAGACGATCATCCTGATAAGAGAAAAAAAATAGCCAACGGGATGAGTTCTAAGAACTCAGCGAATACAGTCTAATGTGCATAGGAAGAAATAATAGCAGTAAGTCACCATCAATCTATCACGATAATAAACATAGAGTGCAGTAATAATAAAAGCAGATCTAAACCAGCAGACGAGAAGTATACCTACCTGTGCCGAACCATCCCCGTAGTATGCATGTCAACCAAGTGCAGCAATCAAATAGAACAATCACAACCAGATGCATCAATGCACAGTATGCTCATGATGCAGCATGGGTCACCCCTGACGCCAGTCGGCTACTATCGCCTCTACGCGAAACCGAGTGGGTAGGGCTCTGACCGGGTCCTCCCTCCACTTAAACGGCCGTCGTCGTGCCTCACACGACACCGAATGAGCCGGGTCTCAGACCCTGAACGTACTATGTCATCGGACAAAGTGACGTTCCCTGCCCCTCACTATCATCGGATAGGTAGGGGACCTGTCGGAGCGCCGTGGCCTATAATCCACTAACGAAGAGTGGAACTGGGACTACACGACAGGTAAAGTGGCAGGTATGACGACCCATCTCAACCACTAGGGGAGTCAAAGGTCGCCTGCATATGCCCCTACACGAGTAGCAAGTACGACGACCCATCTCAACCTCCAGGGAGTCAAAGGTCGTCCCCTATGCTACGTGCAACAATGATGCATGTCACTATCCCATGCATCATCCACTATCTATCTCTGCTGTCATCTACATGATATGCAGTAGTCCAGATAACCGGTATGCACCAATACCTAAATCCTAGCGTAAGGTATAAGGTATGATGTCCGCAGATCCAATAAACACAGTAGCATGGAACAATAAACAGTAATCCCTCAGCAGATAGCAAGTGCCGAAATATAGTACAGGAATAACACTAACAGGTATCCCTACTACTATAATATCTAACTATGCATAGTAAAGGTACCCGCCTCCAATGTCGGTGCCTGCAATGTCGCGAACCTCCAGTCCAAAATAATATCCGTAGCAAGAATATCCAAGTCACTCAATGTCCTGTACCAAGGATATATTTATTTAGCTACTTATACATAAGTAATTAGCTAAACCAATTATTATGTCATATCAAGATAAATCCTACATTACACTGAATTATAGGATTTAGGAGTTAGACTCAACCTAGGTTTAACCTAATCCAAATCAACTCTCCAACCCAATCCAAGAGAAACCACCACCTCCCGACAATCCAAACTAATTCACCACCTTATCGATTCTCAAGACAGCACACCACGAAATCATAGATCAAACCAAGCAGGATCATAAAACTACATCTCCACACCAATAGCTTGAAGCAGACACCAGAACACACAACCCCCATCAGACCAGATCGAATCCAACAACCCTTACAACGATCACAAGCCCAAGTAACAACCTATTCCACCGATCCACCTGAGCAAAGCAGAAACATCCAAAACCTAATTACTTCCAGCATCCATCCGAGAATACGGCAGGGTTCCAAACAGAGCCAAGGTCGCAATGCCTAAACTCACGCACCAGCCCTGCTCCACAAGGTCAGAATAACACATTCCCGAAACACACAGAGGATGAAAAACACAGGAATCAAGATCTAATCAACACAAATCCCATCTGCTTGAAGATCAGAACCAAAGAGCTCAATTGTTGATCAAAGTAACAACCCAAAACAAGAATCACTACCCCTACACCGATCAAATTCCCTATCAGATCTCCAAATCCGATTCAAGGAAACAAATTCAATTTACAGTTACAAAACCAACATGAGAACAACCTCAAGCTCCTCTACAAGAAAACCTAGATCCTTACCTGAGATGTGGTCGGCGAACCAGAATCCTCTGCTTCGATCCCTCAAGATCAAATCCAGCCGAAGAAACCACCCTAGTCCGCTCCATATTCCGAGCTATCACCTTCCCTGAGCCCTAGATCGGCCCTCTCAAGTCCCGCCCCTAGATCGAGGATGCGTCGAGATCGTAGAGAGAAATCTGAGAAGAAACGATAATCGATCTGGAAGTGACCCTCACCTGCGATCGATTCCTGAAGATCGGGGAGTTTGCCGGCGTCGATCGGACAGAGGAAAGGGAAAAGGAAAAGAGGAGATGGAAATCGCCGCTCGAGCGATTTGGGCAGAAAACCACGAGCAGTGGAAAATAAAGGAAGAAGGGATTTAATTAATACATCCCTTTCGCAATTTAACCCATCAGTTCTCATTTAATTAACCATACCACTCAAATATTGCCTTTAAGCATTCTCATCCCTCCAAATTTTGGTTTTAACCCATTAGACCATCCAAAGGCTTAAATTAGCTACATTAGGTGTCCAGGCCCCTAGAGTCTCGGATTTTTACAGTCCCCTACATTTGATATGAAGGATATGGGTTGTGCTGATGTGATTTTAGGGCTGAAGTTGACTCACTCAACTGATGGAATAGCAATTTCTCAGGCACACTATGTTGAGAAAGTGTTAGAGAAATATTGCTATAGCCACATAAAATCTGTAGTCACACCGTATGATCCTTCAAAGACTCTCCACAAGAATAAGAGTGGCGTGACTGTGTCTCAATTAAGATATTCCCAAATAATTGGTAGTCTAATGTATTTGACAAATTGTTCTAGACCTGATATTTCCTTTGCTATAACTAAATTGAGCAGGTTTACCAGCTGTCCGGACAGAACACATTGGGATGCATTAGACAGAGTACTCAGATACCTAAAGGGTACTATATCCTTGGGCTTGTGCTATGGGAGGTTCCCTGCAGTCCTGGAAGGATATAGTGATGCCAGTTGGATAGCTGACGCTGCTGAGTGTAAAGGCGTTACTGGCTATGTTTTACACTTAGATGCGGTGCAGTTGCTTGGAGGTCTGTTAAACAGACGATCATATCCCGTTCTACAGCTGAGGCAGAATTGTGTGCTTTGGATACCACAGTAACTGAAGCTGATTGGCTTAAGGGTCTTCTTACTGAGATTCCCTTGATTGTGAAGCCAATACCTCCTATTTCAGTGAACTGTGATAATCAAACAACAATAGCTCAGATTAGAAGCTCCAAGTATAACCAAAAACAGAATAGACATGTACGAATAAGATTGAAGTCTGTTCGTGAGCTAGTGTCTCTCGGAGTGGTGTCATTGGACTTTGTAAGTTCAAAAGACAATATTGCTGATCCACTCACAAAAGGACTTGATTCTGAGAAAATCAAGAGATCCAGTAAGGGAATGGGACTGAGGCCTATTCTGGTTTCATCTATAGCGGCAACCCAACCTATCTAATTGGAGATCCCAAGAAGTAGGTTCAATGTGGTATAAACAAGCTATAAGGGTGAACCGTAAGCATAAATTTGATTGAGATATAATATCAAAGTCTCTTCCCTGGATAGATGCTTGACTGCTAGTAAGGATGAGCTTAAGACTCTTAATGAGTTCGAGGTCTTTATAACAGGATGCTTGCAGTACATCCTTGGAGAACTCACCTATGTAAGTGTAACTATGAGGCCGCAGTGTGGGGGGTCTGGGCAACTCTCCTTAACACTTATGAAACAAGATTCGGTGGCATGGCCATAATGCACCAACCCAGAAGGATTCAACCATCGCCTGTGATGAGTTGTTGCCAATTGATTTTCACATATTAAAGGTTTAAGTTCAAGACTTAGTTCACTTCAAACCTGTGTGAATAAGATTGATTTACTTAGGTGAAAATTCAAACCGGAAGGTATTTTCACTGAAAGCTCATTACGACAAAGTCTCAAGACCTATTTTATTATTTATTAGAATTTGAAATTTGTGGGGGATTGTTGAATTTTGTTTGGAATTTCAAATTTATTGAAGGAAGTTTAGTCCCACATTGCTAAGCTATCGGAGTTGGAATGCCTTATATATGAAGTCACTCCAACCATGCTTAGATGGCTTAGGGGGACCTACACGCATGCGCAGGTTGAGCCCAAACCAGGTGGTTTCAGGGGGTCTGGGCCGGAAATCCATAAACCGGGCGCGACGCACGCGATTATCGCGCGTAGGGGGGGTGCAAATCCCCAGCCCGTGACGCTTGCGGGCGGCCCGGTTTGGTTTTGCAGATTTCGGTTCGGTTTGATCCTAAACCAATTTGGTTTGGTTTTATTTTTTTTCTTTCCTTTTATTTATTTTTTTATTCATTTTTTTTTGAGAAACTGCGCCCTTCCCAGCGGCGCTCGATGCGACTCCTCGTCGCGTGGTCGCGATTTCTCAGAGAGAAGAGGCAAAGGTTTGCCTCTTCGGATCTATAAAAGGAGAAGGGGAAGAAGCAATTCACTCATTCACTGCTTTCTTCTCTCCTTCTCCCTCTGAGTGATCGGCGCATTACTCCTTTCGTTTTTCACGTTCTTCGGTCAATTTTGGGTCTTGAGGCTTCGCCTTGTGCGATCTGAGGTTGTCTCCGCGGGCAGCGATCGTCTTGGAGTGCACCTACGACGCTGCGAGGTTGTCGGATCTTGGGAGAATTTTGCCGGGAGCCTTTGCACCGTAGGGCGGCAATCAATTCTCTAAGGACAGTTGGCACGCCGACGCTTCAACCGGATAACTATTCCTAACTCTGCGCTTTTCTTATCATATTCCTGTATCTATATATTTTCTTGTCTAACTTAAGTGTCTGCTTTATTGTATTTAACAACTTCTTCTTTCTAGCAATCAACTACATTGGGAGATTCCCAATGCTTTGTCCATGATCAGAAACCTTAACCGGTTTGATGCCAATACGAACAACTTCGTCGGCGCCATTCCATCAGGACTCACAAGATATGTCAAGAACTTGGACCTCAGCTACAATCAACTTGACGGCAGCATTCCATCAGACTTCCTCTCATATCCTACGCTGGAGTCCCTGGATCTCACCAGCAATCTCCTCGAAGGTGCCATTCCGGCGGTGGGTTCATCTCCGAGCCTCTTCCGGTTGCGGCTAGGTCAGACTTCACTTTCTGGGACAATTCCACAAACAATTGGCAGTCTCTCTGGTCTAAAGGAACAGGAGCTCGACGGGAATAATTTGAGTTCCCAGATCCCTCCGCAGATTGGCCATATCAAGAACCTGACGCTGCTGAACCTTGCATCGAATCGTATGGAAGGTATGATTCCTGAAGAAGTTTTCGAACTGACAGACTTAAGCACGTTAAATCTGAGCAGGAACTCGCTCTCTGGAGTGGTTTCTTCTGAAATTGCTAACTTGAATGAGCTCTCAATCTTGGACTTGCATGGAAATGAGTTTGAAGGTTCTATACCTGATACAATTATCAGCTTGACTTCTCTTATAGAGCTGGAGCTTGGAGATAACCGATTGAGTGGAACAATTCCAAGAATGCCTTCCAGTATAAGGATTGCGCTTAACCTTAGTCATAACCTCTTCAATGGACCTCTACCGTCAAATCTTGGCGACTTAAAAGAGGTGGAGATTCTTGATCTCTCGAACAATGATTTCACTGGCGAGGTGCCAAATTCTTTCGCTAATATGAGAAGCTTGAAGCTGCTGGATCTGTCAAACAATAGACTCGCTGGAAACCTTCCAGATCAACTTCCCAAATTTGCTACTGTCATTATATCTGGAACAGAGATCGGGAACTCCACCACAGTTTTGAAGAAGTATATTGTTTGGATCATTGTTATGGCTATTGTTGGAGCCGTGATCGGTTTGAGCTTGGCATTGATAGTCCTCGAGCTAACGTCTACAAAATAGAATTCATTGCCCTCTCACCTGAAAAAGCTATAAGTTTGCAAGATTAAGGTGGACGTCCAAACAGAATCAAATTATAGTTTTAACGTAATTAGGAATTAGTCGAGTCGATTCGAACTTGATGATGTAAAACTTTTTGATAATGTAATTTTATCTAATAAAGTCGAGTCTAAAATGAATTGCCCCGTCAAAATGATTGCTCAAGCTTGATTTGATTTATTTGTAAGAGCATGAACTTGATTCGAGCTAATTTGATTTGAACTAATTTAAATGCTGATTTGAACTTATTTCGTTTAAATGTTATTAATCTCTCAATTTAAGCTTATTTGATTGTTTAAGATTTTTAAATTTTAAGTCTCTTTAATTGATTATTGAGTTTGATAATACAAATTAATCTACTCATTTTGATAGTTTTTTTATTTTTAACATGTTAATAGAAGTTTTATTGATGACATGATTCATTAACTTTATTCATAAGTAATTCATAATATCTCTTATGAACATTAACAAATTAACACATGTATGTAGGTTTATTTATTTAATTGATTTTGTATGTATTAAATCATGTGTAAATTATTTTTAAATCCCCAATTGAATCCTCAGTCCCTATGTCAGAGAAAGTTCATTTCCACTCCTTACATGTAAAATTTCATTTGCTTTAGCTCCCTAATAAATATTATTTTACCTAATTGCCCTTATTATTTTTAGGTATAAAAAGTCCAAAATGAGGTATAGTTCCCCCTAAATTCAGTATCATATAATTAAATATAGTATATTTTCTATCAAATTAAGTATCACATTTTTTATGCGTATAAAAAGTCCAGGAAGAATAATTCTTTCTAAATTGAGTATATTTCAATTAGAATTTAGTATACGTTCTATCAAATTGAGCATAAACTTTTTATACCGGACCAATTGATTAGGAGTTCATACCTAATTGCCCTTATTATTTTTAGGTACAAAAAGTCCAAAATGAGGTACAGTTCCTCCTAAATTCAGTATCATATAATTAAAATCTAGTATATTTTCTATCAAATTAAGTATCACACTTTTTATACGTATAAAAAGTCCAAAAATAAGTATAATTCTTCCTAAATTCAGTATATTTCAATTAGAATTTAGTATATGTTCTATCAAATTGAGTACAATTCTTTTTCCACCGGACCAATTGATTAGGAGTTCATACCAATTGATTAGCTTAGGATGAATTGATTAGGTCATACTCAATTTGATATAAAGTATACTGAATTTTAGTTAAATGATGTTGAATTTAGAAAGAATTATACTAGATTTCAGACTTTTTGTATCTAAAAAAATGAGGGGTAATTCGATAAATCTATAGTTGAAGCACATAAAACATTGCATATAGGGAGTGGAAATAAATTTTTTCTGATGCAAAGACTGAAGAGAAAGTTAAGTTTGCATGAAGAGTTTAGGATAATTTTCCCTTAAATCAATGTAAATAAATTCATATGATCAAGTCTACATTAAATTGACCAACGAACGTTGGATTCATTCACCTAACTTTGTAGACTTAAAATTTTATAATAATTATTTGAGGATAAATTTTATAATAATTATTTAAAATTTATAGCTTTCGTTTAAATTTTTGCACTCTTTTGATTTTTTTTAATTTATAACTCATATAATAACTTTTAAGACTCTAGATTAAAAGCTATATCACCACTTTTCTCGTTATTATTATTTAAAATTTATAATTTTTAAAATTTTAAATACTAATTTTTGTCAAAAATTACAATAGGTATTTATTTAAGATTAGGTTGTTAAACTGGCTGATCTCGTTGTATAGGATGCGTGATAGATTATGGCAAATTTAAAATTACTTATAACCGAACACTTAACATTGAGCAATCATAGATTACTGTTCAGTATTAGAGTGATGTAGGGATATTTTATCCTAACATAATAACCCTTTATATAGAAGTGATAAAACATTTAACGACGTATTTTATATTGAAAATTAATTTTAAAATTCACAAGTACAAATGCTTATATAAAAATACTAATTGCGTCAATCCGCATGGCAACAACTCAGTGTGGCAAAGACGTTGGCTAGGATCTTTGTTTACGCTGAAATTTGAATGGTGTAGGACGTGTACAAGCGTGTAAATAAGCCGAAAATATCGAGTTTACTCAAACTTTTTATTAACAATTTTATACATTCAAATCGAGCTTAAGCTTTTTATACAGCTCCCCAATTAACCGTGTTGTTATAAATTAGATTAGAATCCTATATTTTTTAAACTTATTATAAATAAATTAAAATAATAAAAATTTATCAACATATATTTAAATAAAAATTTAAAAATTATAATTAAATCCTAATAAGTTAATAAATAAATAAATTTTATGAACGCTAACAAATCAAACTTATTAGCATCTAAGTTTGTTTATTTTAGATTTTCTTTTATATTTGTTAGAATTTGGTGACACGAATTCTGTTTAATCCGTTAATATTGATTAGATATTTTCTTATTAATATGTTAATTAACAGATTCTTTATAAATCTGTTAACTAACAATTTTGTTATTAATTTTTTATTTGACTAAGTATTCTAAGGTTCTATAAATTGTGTATCTCATAGACAAGTTAAATCAATCAATTAAGAAAGCTTTTTGGTTATCTCTTTTTTCTTTTCTCTACCTCTCCTTTTCTCTACTTCTCTTTACTTTATTATGAATTATGATATAAGGCTACGTTTGGTAGGGGGTAATGTAATTCGGTCTGTAATGTAATCAAGTTTGTAATGTAATGTAATGTAATGTAATCTTGATTACATTGTTATGTTTGGTAATGAGTTGAATGTAATCTTTGATAATCATTACAAGTTGGATTCTTTTGTTTGGTGAGAGGCAATCCATCCTGTAATGTAATCAAGATTGACGACCGACGACCGTCGCCAGACGGGCGGTGACCATTGACCGGCCGGCGAATGCCGGCGATCGCCGCCGGCCGGCGGCGGCGGCGGTCGTCGGCCGGCGGCAGCGGCGGGCGGTCGCCGGCCGGCGGCAGCGGCGGGCGGTCGCCGGCCGGCGGCGGGCGGTCGCCGGCGGCAGCGGCGGGCGGTCGCCGGCCGGCGGCGGGCGGTCGCCGGCGGCCGACGGCGGTGGTCGCCGGCGGCCGGCGGCGGTGGTCGCCGGCGGCCGGCGGCGGTGGTCGCCGGCGGCCGGCGGCCGATGGCGGTGGTCGCCGACGGCCGGCGGCGGCGGTCGCCGACGGCCGGCGGCGGCGGTCGCCGGTGGCCGGCCGGCGGCGACCAACGACTGTCACCGCCCGACCGACGACTGTCGCCGCCTGACCGACGACTTTACAAGCTGTAATGTAATCCAGATTACGGAGGTTTTGGTTTGTAATCCAGATTACAAATCATCAACCTCTTTTATAATCGAGATTACATTACATTACAATCTTAAAGTGATTCCAAACAAAGGAATCCAACTTGTAATGTAATCTCGATTACATTACAGGGTGCCCCCACGGGCTGGATCGGATGGTAAGGCGCCTGGTCGATTTGGTCGAGGTCACAGGTTCGAGGGTCGCCAGTTGTGCACGGGGATAAAACCCTGGTCTGCTGGCATTAATTCCCTCGACCCCAGGCGTCTCACCACACCAGACATAACCGTGATTTACCTCCTCCGTGTTGGTCCTGGGGCGGGCTGGCGGGGGCCGCTGAGGTGGCGGATCCACCTTTTTGGTCGATTACATTACAGGGTGGATTACACCCTACCAAACGCAGCCTAAGAGTTGTCGACTTTGTATTCCGTCGTTCTTAGTGATTTTTCCTCCTCTGCCCGTGGTTTTTTCTATATATCAAGGATTTTCCACGTAAATCTGGTGTGTTCTCTATTGTTCTTATTGTCATTTTTCCGTTCTAATCTCGTAACAATATTAATAAACGAACATAGAGGGACTTGATTGAGTTGATCATGCCACCTAGCTTTCGAAGCGAGTCCGGGCCATACCACGGGTTCACGGCCTCCATGGCTAGCTACGATTTCATTGGCAGAGTTAGTTACCAGAGTTCGTGGGAAGGTTTATTATAATTAAGATGATAGAAATTTAGTTCCGCTTTTTAAATGGATAAAGAAATGAAGAAAAAATGATTTCTAGATCGATTGTAAATCGTACCTGGATCATTTTTAAGTGAAGTAAAGGAAGAACCTTATTAGTATTTGTTGGAATCAATTTTAATTTGTATGTGTATTCTTCCCCATAAATCATGGTTACACCCGGAGTTGGGTGTTGATTAAACCAATTAAGCTCTTCTTCTAATTCTACAAATTGTTGTAGAGTAGAAGATATATCTCCAATTGTTCGGATGTAAGTAAATATATCTTCTAGCAAATTCTTATGTCCAGAAAAAAGAGTTTCCTATCTTTTGCCACTCTTTACTCGTAAAATTTCTAATGATTGATAATCCATTAGGTGCTATCTGGTAGGCACAGAAAGTAAGTCACTTTCAGATGTATTTGTATCCAAAGTCTAACCAAATGTTATCTATAGATAGGACTTGTCTAACTGAATAGTGCTTTCTGTCCTTAGTAACGGACTAATAAAGAAGTTAAGGCCCAATTTTGTTCTAAGTATATCATATGCTTCTTCCATGGAGTAAAATCCTCTATAAGAGAGTTTATTTTTGTCTGGAGTACTGTCTGTAAGGATAACATAGCAACAAAATTTCTTTTCCATAAGTTTTTGAATTATAGTAAGGAAATAGTTAGAAATAACATTGATTATGGCTATTTTATGATTGGTTACTCGGGGGAGTAGAAATGTTCCAAATATTATCAATTAGATAATGTTGTATTGGGACCAAGTATTTTATTTGAAGGTACTGTAGAAGTTCTTATTTTCCAAACTTCATAGTTTTGATCATAAGTGTGAATCTTCTTTTGTCTGTACATATCCTGAAACATGATATAATGTTATTGAAGTAATCCGGATAAAGTGTTAGTTAGAGAATTATTTATTCCTTTAATATGCTCTCAAATAATTTTTAATCCTCTATTGATAATGGTATCAATAAATCTTATCCATCATTTGACACCTGATCCTTTATGAGTTCCTTTAGTTTGCTGGTTGTAGCGAACTATTTATTCATAGTCTGTTCTAATTATGATTTCTGATTTACTGTATATAAAAAGCATAAAGATTTCCAAATAGTAAATGACTGCTAACATATCATAATCGAAAGATGTTAAATGTTCTTTTTCTTTCTATTTTCCTCAGGCGTGCCCAAGGTTCGTAGAATCGCGATCCTACACAGGATCGATTTGGGGTCAGGATCGGATCGGTCAGGATCGGATCGTAAAATCGTACGATCCTATCAAAAACCCTTAAAATGAAAAAATATACAATTTTTATTAACACTATAATGAAAATAATCACGTTTAACTTCAAGAATATTCTATTTATTACAAGATGATCCAATTTAATTGTCAACCTATTAGATAATAGACATCTAAAGACTCATCATTTTAGAAAAAGATATAACATAATATTATTAATAAAAAACTAACTAAAAAATAATTAAATAGATATTTAAATAATCTTAAAACACTAACACTAACGATGTAAAAGATAAAAAAAATAATAAAAAAGATTAATAATCTTCTGGGCCTCTGAAAAGGCTTTAAACAATATTTTTTGGGATTCAATCTTAAAGCTAACTTGTAGATCTTTGAACGAGTTTCAATTTGATATATTATAGGTCACGTGGTTCAATCCGAGTCAAAAGTTATGACCTCTTAAAGCTTTCATCGATCCTGTTCCGATTCTGTTCCGATCCTGTCCGATCCTATACGATCATGTCCGATCCTATACGATCCTGTCCGATTCTGTCCGATCCTACCGATCCTGCTGCGATCCTGCTACAAAAAACGATTCTGCGTGATTCTGGATCGTTTTCTGCCGTAGGATCGTAGGATCGTACGATCCTACGATCCAGGATCGCGATTCTGCAAACTATGGGCGTGCCTACATAATGTCTCTGAAGTTTTTGGATCATATTTGGATACTTTTCTAAATAAAGCTCCTCCCCATTTGGTTTCACAATCATATGTTTCTAGGACTATGTAATTAGTATCTAGAGATAAGGTAAGCATAGGTAAATATTGGACCATTTTCTTGATTTGTTGTACTAACTCAATGTCTTGCTAATTAAAATATCTCTGTCCGGTTTGAGATGTTTTGTTATACAAAGGTCCACTAATTTTTTCTATGTCCTTCAAATAGAGTCTTGCATAATTTAATAATTCAGGAAAAGATCTGATTGTTTTAATATCTTCCATTTTATCTTGATAAGTTGATAGTTTAGTTGTTATGTGTGCCTAAAGTGCTATTTTGCCTTGGCCAATAGTACTACCTAAAAAGTCAATATACGGGATTGTCAATTTCATTTTTTTCGAGAAATGATTAACATTGGTGTTTCAAATAAATTGAAAATCATATATAAATGTGCAAAGTGTTTGTGCTTAATCGTCTTTAGTTTTGAAAAACACTAACACGTCAGCAATATAGACACAAGTGAAAGAGAAGACACTTCTACAAATGACACCTATTTTTCTTTGGAAATTTTGAGGAGCTATTTTAAGTGTGAAAGGCATTACAAGTCATTCAAAGTATCCTTCTGGGTAGGAGAATGCAGTCCAAGGTATAGAATATGAATGCATTTTAACTTGCTAAAATTCAAATTTCATATCAAATTTTAAATATCATTTAGAATTTTGGATCTTGTTAAGTAATTGATCTTTTCAGGAATTTTATAACCATCAATTATCATTTAATCTTTTATAATTGAAAACTATGTGTAATTGTTCTCTTTTTTGTTCTGCCTTTTCATTAACAATAAAAGTGGAATTCTTATATCTAGAGTCAGATCTTTGAATAGCCTGTAGATTAAGTAATTGGATAATATGCATTGTGTATTCGTCTCTTTCTCAATTACTGTATCTTAAATCCTGGGCTTTAATCGTAAGGTTTGGATTGATGATATTTAATTTGCAATAAATGTTATCTCTATCTCAATATTTGTTAGGATTTTTTCCTATGGTTTCAAATTTTTCTAAGTGAGAAATTACGTTATCTAGATTCTTTTGTAGTTTAAGTAAGATGCATAAATAAGTAGGAGTGATAAAGTCTTTTGGATAAGTAATATTATCTTAGTTTAGCTGAGGATAGGATCTCCAAGTTTAGTGTTATATGGGCCTTTAAGGCCTAGTAGAAAATAATTTTGGGGGGAACAAACTGTTTGGCTTGCAATTTACTTTTTTTTTTCTCGTATAAGAAATACCCACTAAGCTTAGTTTAAACGAAATGACATATATTTTATTATATAAATAGTCATCATGATACATAAATAACTCAAGTACTTATACAACCTAATTAGTAATTATCACCAAATATAATCTACTAGTTATCTTTGCAATTCTCTTGCTTAATTATTATTTGAACACTAATTTTGCTCTGATTATATTAACTTGACTATGCTGTTACTGATCTTAGAAAAAACAAACTGAGTATGCTGTTAAAAAAAATCCTATAAATCAAACACAAGATATAAGGATGCAGTTACTATCGACAAAACATGATTTATCAGGATGACTTCAATATGACAATTTTAGATAACAAAGAGTCTCATAGTTAATATGTGAGTGTTATTAATATTATGTCTAAGAGTAAAAATTTAATAAAATTAATATGTTCATCCTTCTTAAGTATTAGTCACAGTATTTAGATTAATAATTTTCGTAATTTATTTATTCTGTATTTATTTTAGGACAGATTAACAAGAACATTAGGATGAACAAATTTTTTTTTTTACCATAACAAACAGTCCACACAAAAGGTATTACTTAACAGAAAATCCTCGCGGAAATCCAACTTTGAATCATTCTTCCAACTTCAAATTGTTAATTATTTATCACGGAACGATCATTTGACTAATTTCCAACGTGACCAATGAACAAGCAGTCTTCTCTCTGACTCATTAATAGCGAAGTGACCCCACCATTTCATCTTCCACCGCCCAGGCGACTGGGCGACAAGACCGACTTTATCTCACCATTTTAAAGCCTTTCAGAAATACAATATTTATTATTATTATTATTATTATTATTATTATTATTATTTTATACGGTCTGATGAGCTCTGTTTTCGTTAACTGCGCCAGAGAATGTTCAGTGTTCAGTCTCACCCTTTAACCACGCTTGTCTCGGTACATACAGTTTTTTATACGTTGGCAAGCTTCCCCAAAAGCATCTTCACACTACTTTTCATGCCGTGTACTTCCCATTGAGAGCTCACCAAGAAACAAGCTTCAAACGGATTCCGTAACATCAGGTGAGAACGGCGGTGGGGATCTTGGAAAAATAATTCCTTCCAAAGATCGGCACCAACACCGCCGTTCAAAGTCACCGGTCCAAGCTTCCAAGTCAAGCCCCGTAGCGCAAGTTTGCCCTGTTCTTTTGCAGGCCCAAGTCGTCGGAATAGTCAACGCTCCCTGGCCCACCGAATCTACTGTGAATCCTCGATCCGCGATCCTCCGCCTCGTGCCTACAAACGGTCGGTCGGTTTGCGGAGTCCTCTCTCGTCTTCTATCGATGAATAATCTCTGTTTTCGTAGCGTCTTGTGATCGAAGCAGAGCTGATGGAAATGGAGAGGGATGAGGATGTCTTCTCCTTCTTACTCTGCTTCTTCTTCTTCCTTTGCTTCTCTTTGTGTTGTTTCTGTAGCTTAGCGGACACTTCTCCTCAGCTCGACCAAACCCAAGTCCAAATCTTGGACTCTCTGTCGAATTACCTCCTCAGCTCCTTCGTCAGCGCCCAATGGAACGCCACGATCCGCCCAAATCCTTGCACTTGGATAGGAGTCAGCTGCTCCTCCTCCACATCTCTAGTCGCAGGACTAGACCTCGCCGGCGTCGTCAACTCCACGGCCGACGGCTTCTTCGGAGAGCTCTGCCGCCTCGACTCCCTGCGCTGGCTCAATCTGTCCAAGAACGCCTTCACCAGCATTCCTGAATCCTTCTTCTCCAACTGCAGCGGCCTCTCGAGACTGCAACAACTCAACATGAGCTACAATGGACTGACAGGCCGGCTGCAGAATTTTTCGAGCTTCGGATCCTTGCAGATGCTGGACTTGTCCCGCAATAAGCTCAGTGGAGGCATCGATTTGCAGTTAGGTGACCTCGCAGAGCTGCAAAGTTTGAATCTTTCTTTCAATTCTTTTGATGAAAGCATACCTTCTCTTCGGAAAGCCCGTGGATTGAGGGAACTGGTGCTGTCTTATAACCTTCTTGCTGGAGAAATTCCAACGGAGATTAGCCTTCACACAAACCTCACTATTTTGGATTTAAGCTGGAACAACATATCAGGGACGATTCCTGATGAGTTGGGTGAGCTCACCAACTTGGAAATACTTCTTCTTTCTCGCAATCAACTGTACGGCCAAATTCCAAATTATTTGTCCGGGATCAGAAACCTTTACCGGTTTGCTGCCAATCAGAACAACTTCAGCGGCGCCATTCCATCAGGACTTACAAGATATGTCAAGAATTTGGACCTCAGCTATAATCAACTTAACGGCAGCATTCCATCAGACTTCCTCGCACCTCCTACGCTGGAGTCCCTGGATCTCACCAGCAATCGCCTCGAAGGTGCCATTCCGGCGGTGGGTTCATCTCCAAGCCTCTTCCGGTTGCGGCTAGGTCAGAATTCACTTTCTGGGACAATTCCACAAACAATTGGCAATCTCTCTGGTCTAAAGTACCTGGAGCTCGACGGGAATAATTTGAGTTCCCAGATCCCTCTGCAGATTGGCCATATCAAGAACCTGATGCTGCTGAACCTTGCATGGAATCGTATGGAAGGTGAATTGCCGAAGGAATTGGGCGATCTTCAGCAGTTGGTTGAGCTGCGACTCCAATCAAACAATTTTAGAGGTATGATTCCTGAAGAAGTTTTCAGATTGACAAACTTAAACAAATTAAATCTGAGCCAGAACAAGCTCTCTGGAGCGGTTGCTTCTGCAATTGCTAATTTGAGTGAGCTCTCATTCTTGGACTTGCATGGAAATGAGTTTGAAGGTTCTATACCTGATACGATTAGCAGCTTGACTTCTCTGATAGAGCTGGAGCTTGGAGATAACCGATTGAATGGAACAATTCCAAGAATGCCTTCCATAAGGATGGTGCTTAACCTTAGTCATAACCTCTTCAGTGGACCTTTACCGTCAAGTCTTGGTGAATTAACACAGCTGGAGATTCTTGATCTCTCAAACAACGATTTCACTGGCGAGGTGCCAAATTCTTTCGCTGATATGAAAAGCTTGACGCTGTTGGATCTGTCAAACAATAATCTTTCTGGAACCCTTCCAGACCAACTTACCAAATTTGCTACTGTCATTATATCTGGAACAGAGATCAGGAACTCGACTGACTCCCAAAATACGAAGAAGAAAAAGAATCGTGCTTGGATCATTGCCGTGGCTATTGTTGGAGCCATAATCAGTTTGAGTGTGGTAGCTATAGTCCTTGTGCTAATGTTTCCAAGGCGCTTTTATCGGGTGAAAGATGAACAACCTCAATCAGAAGAGAGCACTCCTCAGATTGTCTCTGGCCATTTGATCACTGCAAATGATTTCCATAGATCGGGCATTGACTTCTCGAAGGTAATGGAAGTGGTTTGTGATCCAAGAAACATAGAACTGAAGACTCGGTTTTCTACATACTACAAGGTTGTCATGCCTAATGGGGTTAGCTATGCTGTCAAGAAACTCAACTGGTCTGACAAAGTGTTCCGAGTAGAAAGCCATGAGAAGATTGGCCAGGAATTGGAGGCCCTAGGCATGCTGAGCAGTTCAAATATAATGGTACCATTGGCATATATGTCAATCGAAGATGATGCTTACCTCTTCTACGAACATGTATACAAGGGGACTGTGTTTGATTTTCTTCACAAGAACTCCGACAATGTGTTGGATTGGTCCTCGCGATACACAATAATGCTAAAGGTGGCTCAGGGTCTGACCTTCCTCCATGGATGCACGCAGCCAATTATTCTGCTTGATCTGACAACAAAGACCATCAAATTGAAATCACACAAGGAGCCTCAGATAGGGGATATCGAACTTCTCCGAGTTATCGATGCTACAAAAAGCTCAGGCAGCCTTTCAGCTGTTGCTGGATCAGTCGGATATGTTCCTCCTGGTGAGTGAGAATTCTTATGATCTAATTTTATATGTCAAGAGCATATGTTCATCATGCTGCATTAGTACAAACAAGTCTGTTGGTAAATTAGAGAATTATTAGAAACAAAATTCGACTATAAAATGTCAGAGAGGAACAATGATAGATGTTAAGGTGTATGCTACTTCAACCTCTTCTTTTCTACACAAACAAAGCAGAACATTTCAGTAAAGCATAATTTTCTAGTAAGTAAACCAATGTTTGCGTAACCTCATACTCTTCCTTTTACAAAAACAGGAGTCAAAAAAGTATTTGCTTCGAAGCTTTAGTTTCTAATATCTTTTGTTTTGTTATGGTTTCAGAGTATGCATACACAATGAAAGTTACGATGGCTGGAAATGTATACAGTTTGGGGGTTATATTGCTCGAGTTGCTGACTGGAAAACCACCAGTAAACAATGGACTCGAGTTAGCCAGGTGGGCATTGACTTTTTGTACTAAGCCTGCCGAAAGAGAACTGATGCTGGATTCTAGAATTTCAAAAACTTCATTGGCGGTTCGAAGTCAGATGCTTTCAGTTCTGAAGGTTGCATTTGCATGTGTTAGTGTGTCTCCAGAGGGAAGGCCAAAGATGCGACAGGCGTTAAGGATGATCTGTAATGCAAAGTGATTATGATTTGTGAAACACCAATAAGAGATGGAAGGTAGTGTTCATTTTGAAGGAAATAGGTACTGTGGCAGTTATACGTTGAGGAGTTGTGTTTTTTTCAAGTCAGCAAACATTCATCCTACATTGTTAATATCCACTATTATGATATTATATAAGTTTTTTTTTTCTTTTGTAATCTGGAATCTTGATCCTTCTCTCGACAGTCAAATGAAGTCGAGATGTTATCATATTCCTGTAGTCAAAGTAGTTTGCATGCCATTGATGATCAATTTATCGAAGTGCCTAAACTTAATTCTACTTAGCATTTTGTTCTTCACTATTGTGTTTTCACCTACTGCCTGAGAAGTTCAATATTTGAGATCTCGAATTCCTTCGAGGTACATCTTCATTGGGTCCTATTTAGCAAATGATTTCCAGGTTATAATTGCATGAGATAACAAGATTATGCAGCTATCGCGCTCAAGCTCACAACTCACATTTCAGAAATGTGAATAATGTACAACCACGTTTTAGTATGATCAAAAATATCAATTGTAAAAATTAAACCAACCTTCAAAGATTAGTACAAGGATGATTCAGTCACAAAGTCAAATCGATAATCTGACAGATGTTAACAATACAGCAACAAGATGATGATAAACTTGAACCAGTAGACAGTCATCGTGAAATTATTGCCAAGAACAAGAAAATTTTATTGTCACTATCAAATGTTTGAATGCTCCAACGCAAAAAAACAAGAACAGCGATCACTGATATTTCAAAATCAGAGCAATTAGAAGAAAAAACAATGACAAACCAGCTACTAAATGGTTTTCTCTTTTCCGTGTATCATCCAAGAATTTCCTTGCGGAAAGTTACATGGTGAGGTCTTTGGGGTTCTCTACAATCTGTGCTAGAGTTTGCAAGAATCGGAGAGCTGGGGAGGCTGTCGTGGGGAGGTCGTCCCGAATCGGAGAGCTGGGGAGGCGGAGCTTAAATCCAAAATAGTGAGGTTTGTGTGAAGGCGAATCTCCGTAGGGATTTCTCCAGCAAGAAGGTTATAAGACAGCACCAGTTCCCTCAATCCACGGGCTTTCCGAAGAGAAAATTGCCGCCGGGGCTGGGGCTGGACCTGGGGATTCCAGCAGGAGACTTCGCCGGTGCAGGGAGACTTCGCCGGGGACGTGTACTGGGCAGCAGGTGACTTCGCAGTCGTTCTTTGATGGCGAGGGCGCACGCGAGGGGAGCCGGGGCTGGGCCTCAGGATTCCAGCAGGAGACTTCACCGGTGCAGGGAGACTTCGCCGGGGACGTGCACTGCGCAGCAGGTGACTTCGCCGTCGTTCTTTGATCGCGAGGGCGCACGCGAGGGGAGCCGGGGCTGGGCCTCAGGATTCCAGCAGGAGACTTCCCCGGTGCAGGGAGACTTCGCCGGGGACGTTGACTGGGCAGCAGGTGACTTCGCCGGGGACGGTGCAGGGAGACTTCGCAGGTGACTTCGCCGGGGCTGGCGCTCGGGATTTAGGGCACTGGTCGAGCGAGGGAATTTTGATCGCGAGACGGCGAAGTCACGCGAGCTGCACGGGTTTTTTTTTTTGTCGTTTTGTGTTCGGGACAGAGGGATAGAGACGAGTTCGGGACAGAAGATCCGAACTGTTTGTTCTCCGGCCCATCCTCCAGTCCACTAGCGTTCGAATTAAAGTGGCTGTTGCAACGAAGAGAAGCTTCCTCGAGAGACCCAACGCTAGCTTCCTCTGTCTAACCTTTATATCATCATTATTTATTCTGCACCCTCTGCTTTCTAATTGTATGATGATGTTTCGGGTTGGGTGGAGAGCTTTGTATCTCTACTTTCTCCCTCTCTTGTTTCTTCATTTACCTGCAGTCAATGGAGATTTCAGAAACGTACAGTAATCGATTTTACTTGCCAAGAGTTAGGCTGGTCGGGAAATGCTTTTTTTCAGAGTGTTTTTTTACCCCGAATCAAAGCACTTTTAATATTAAATAAGATGTTTTATAGATTTATAAAATAATGTATTCTTTAGCACGTATTGCCACCAGGAGAGTTACGTTTTACTAAGATGTCATTGAACTCTGGTTGATTGTAAAAGAATGGTGATCATATTGAGAATTGATACCCGAGTAATCGGGAGTATTCATATGTGTATTGAGATGCAAAAATCCTATCTAAATGGAAGTCAAAGTCCAAGGGGACAATCGCATCAATTCCTATCGGATGGCATGCATAAGGTAAGAGGATTCATTGTTCAACTTGTCACCCCCGAGCCAATTCAGCATACAACATTTAGCTCGGTTCCATCGACTACCCTCCATTTAGCTCAGTTTATTAGACTCTATGGGGCTCAGCTCCCCAACTCCTTTAAGTTGGTCTATCCGACTCCATGGGCCGAGGCTCAGATCCCCTACTCCTTTAGCTCAATCCTATATTCATGGCCCTTACATATCTCCGCTCGGCTCGGTTCATTTTCCATTTGTAACAAAGATGATAGACTAATATTAAGATCTTTATCTCCATTCGGCCTTGGCGACTGCACTCCTTGCTCAGCTCAACTCCACGCAATTTGCCGACCCGACACACCTCTTTGCTGAGTCAGCGGTGTTATATATAAAATATGTCCTAAGGCAACCATCTTAAGGAATATATTTTTTATTGGATAAATATAGTTTCACTATTTGGATGTGCATTTTTTATGTGTATGATTGAATCTTAAACTCATTTACTGAACGCCCACAATACGATTTAGGGCAGACATATAAACGAAGAAGGATCCAGCATGAAGAGGATCCTTCAGAAAATGATGAGAACGCGGCATATATGGTAAGGAAGTTGTCCAGATATTTTAAAACTAAAAAATTCAATAAGGTGCAGGGTAAAAAGCAAAGGAAGATCCATTGTTACAATTACAACGAAGAAGGACACGTGAAGGAAAACTACCGCAAAGCAAAAAAAAAGGGCACAAGAGACAAAAGCACACAATCTAAAGGCGACATAGTACGAGTCTTTATCGGAAGACTCAGATCTCGAGGAACACACTGGACTTGCTCTGATGGCTGCATAACAAGAAGATGAGAGCATCAATGAAGGGGGAGTCATCTCAAAGGATAGCAACGATGATGGGGGAACTTCGGACTTCAAAACGGATATGGTAAGTGAGATATGTTTTCCACCTCCTGATTAGTTATATTTTGGAATTAAGAAAATGATGAATCCCTATGTAAATTAAAAAAAAAAATACAAATTTGAAGAAAAAATTAGCTTCTGCTTTAGAAATAAATGATAAAATAAAATTTGAAAATGAAAATTTAAAAAACAACTATTCATGTTCAAGAAATTTAAATTTTAAATATCATGGAAAACATAATTTGTATTACAAATTTCATAGGGGTCAAATTACAAAAATTTCCAAATCAGATGTTCATCTAAGTTTTTAATAAATCTTGTTGGTAAAAATTTATATTGGGTTCCTAAATATATTTTAAACTGTTGATTTTTTTTAGTAAATTAATTTTGCAATTAATGCTTTATTTTGTTAATTTTTGGATAACAACTTGTAGGAAGGTTAGTTTTTGTTGATAAGCGGTGTCCTATCTATATTTTCAAAATCTTTTTTAAAAAATAATCAAATTTATTATGATTTTCAAAAATATTAGAAAACTTATCTAAAAGTTAATTCTTTAAAAAATTATGTTAAACATATTTTCCCTTAACATTTTAAATTTTTGATGTAATCAAAGGGGGAGAAGTAATGTTAAGTTAAGGGGTAGACTCTAATTTTATTTTTTTTAGCGCTTACATTGTTATATATTTATTCTTGTTTTATTATTATTTATTTACCCTAACTTAACTCGGGTTAATGCACATCAAAAAGGGGGAGATTGTAAGTCCCTTAGGTTGGTTTTGATGTGATCAAGCGATTTAAGTTAGGTCTTGGTGTTTTTAATCCCTGTGTCTAAGTGTACAGGAACTTAGGAGCGTAGGAAGTCGAGTGGAAGATGCAGCGGCCGAGAAGGATGACATGAAAAGAGAGCCGACGGGCTCGGTGGAGCTTTGCGGAAGAGTACGCCGGTGGAGCGGGAAAGACGCGCGCGGCGTCCAAGGGATGAGAAGCTGGGAGGAAGGACGCTCAAGGGGCGAAAGGCCGGAGTCGGGTTCGGATGAGCCTAACTCCGGTTAGCCAGAAATCACCCAAGAAGATTGGAAGTAAGGCTAGAGAGTGGTCAGTGATTGATGACCAAAGCAACCTCTGTTAAGCGCCCGTGAGCATACGGGCGCCTGGGCTGTCAGGCGCCCGAGCACTCAGGCGCCCCTGTGATATCAGGTATTCGAGAGGCTAATTCTAGCCATTTGCGAACGTTGCTTTCTGGATAAGCGTCAGGCCACGTGTCAGGCACCCAAGACCTCTTGGGCGCCCTATAAGTACCACGCCAACAAACGATAACCCTACCAGGGCTATAAATAGACCCCTGGAGCTCAGTTCATTCATTCTATGCATTCCAAGCATTAACAAATAAGTTTTGTATAATCTCTCTTTCTTTTTCTAAGCTTTCCACTTGTAAAGGCTTCTCCTCCCGAAGGAATTTTATTCAGGAGAATCGAGTCATATTCAGCATTGGATTAGCAACCTCCTCGGTTGCAAACCAAGTAAAATCCGGTTGTCTTTATTTGTTTATTTACAGTTTGCTTCATTTATTTATGTTATCTTTAATCTAACTAACATCTTTGTTAAGTCGAAACAAAAAATAGTAGTTTTTAATTTCAGGGGCAATTCACCCCCTCTTGCCGACCTTCGATCACCCTCAACTTTAGCATTCGGTGAACTTTCAATTTTTGAATTTATATTAAGTCTTGTAATTTGATATGATATTTTGCATAAAATTAACTTAGTTAGAAAAATTATAGTCAAAGGATATGCGTTTGATGTTGTTGTACAATAATTATCTAGTTTTGTTTCCTTTTTTGAAAATATAGGAAAAATGATTTTGCTTCTGCTATGGTTGATGCAAAAAATAATAATAATAATAATAATAATAATAATAACATCTGATATGAAAATTGGCTTGTATTTTCTACAAAATGTAAAATTTATAGAAAGAAAGACATTTTGATGAGATTGCTAACATTGAAAGGGAAAATTAATTGTCAAAAGAATCTTTTTGAATAGATTATTTTATCTTAGTGATCAATATCGTTCTTAGGCAATTGAAGAGTAGGTTTGAACAGTAAATCTATATTTCGAGTTCTGGTACGATGTTGCAAAATTAATTTTATTGAATGATGATAAATTTATGAGTTCTTGTGTGAATCTTGAAAATACTTTAAGAAATGATGACACTTATGATATTAATGTAAAATATATATTTTTATAACTACCAGTTTTGTAACTAATGTTACCAAACGAATCGTAAAATAAATTATCTTTCATTTAAATATTAGAGTTTTTAAAAAATAATGGATATGTTTTCAAATGTGATGATTGTTTATAGAATATTATTGACAATACCCGTAACACTGGCATCTGCCAAAAGAAAGTTTCCAAAATTAATAAAATTTTATTTACGAACTATAATGACTCAAAATAGGCTAAATGGATTAGCAATTTTATGCATTGAAAAGAATATTCGAAAATAGATGTTATGATTGGTGATTTTATCTTTAAAAGTCAATCACAAAGACATTTTAAATTAGTTATCTGTGTTTTTCAAGTGTATATTTCTATGATGGATTAAAAATTTCTTTTTAAAAGAAGCATACTCAGAAGATAAAATTGATATAATTTATAGTTTCGTCTAGACCTTTAAACAACAAGGACTGACTCAGTTGGAGGATAAAAGATTTAATTTCCACTCAATTTAGAAGAAATCAAAATGATAAATTAGATAGATCTCTCATCTTATTGATTTTTTTATTATTTCTAAATATTTTGTTTGAGTAAACACTAAGGAGAACATACAAAAATGTAAAATTTTATTTTTTTTTTTGTATAATTCAACTTTTAATTTTTCATTCTAAGTAAACAAAATCTAAACCTTTCGAATGCATAAATCCAATCAGCAAAACAATGGCCGAAAGTAGTGCGTGAAGCCAGTCAGCAAACACAGACCCGCGGTAGCCGTCGTTGGATCCTTGGTAGTGAAGGTTCTGCGGCAAACCCCGTGCCGTTTGCGATGTTTCCTCGAAACCACCAAACGATTGAAAGTTACCAAATTGCGGCGCAAAAGGGTTAGTAGAACACGGAAGAAGGCGAATCGATACGCAACTCTAGAAGTGGCAATGGCAGCGTCGGCAGGGGCGGTGGAGGTGTTTGAGGGGTCCACCCGCGACGCCCACCGGATTCAGATGCAGACTCTCCTCTCGATCCTTGAGCGGAACGCCGGCGTTGGCTATCTCCGCCGTTTCCTCTGCAGGGACGCTGGCTTCCCCGATCCCGCCCAG
The DNA here is from genome assembly GCA_024364735.1 of Boesenbergia rotunda. NCBI lineage: Eukaryota > Viridiplantae > Streptophyta > Magnoliopsida > Zingiberales > Zingiberaceae > Boesenbergia > Boesenbergia rotunda. The sequence continues at coordinate 104,059 of JAGFNQ010004117.1, read as the reverse complement.
GCTGATCCGGCTCACACGGCCGCAGCTTTCCGCCGCCTAGTCCCGCTCTCCTCCTACGACGACTACGCCGATCTGATCGATCGGATTGCTGACGGCGCCGAGCCGCCCACCGCTCTATCGGTCGATCCCCTTCTCTGCTTCTTCAACAGGTATCTCTGCTATCTTGCTCCCTTTAAATTTCCCTCTTCTGATGGGCCATCGTTCAAATTTTGAGGCTTTGTGAACAGAGTTGATTTCAAAAATGGTAATCGTATTCGATTGTTTCGATGGATATTCTACTTTTTTTACTGGGAAAGAGGATAAAACAATCTGTATTAACGTCTTGAATCGATCGAATGTCAACAGATGAAACAAGAGAATGATCTTGGTTTTTCTCAAATCATACCACCCCTCAGCAAATTTTTTTCTTTTCTTTAAGTCTTATTTCAATCTTCGAGTTCAGCATCATTTTCCTCTAAATCGACTTATTTACATTTCCTTATACAAAAGTATTCATTTTGAAGTTTCACATATATCTTGAAATTTAATTATGAGCGAATGTCTATTACAAGTTTATCCAGTCTAATTGGCACAACAGTTTTCAAAAGTTGATTTGTTTGTCGTACAATATTTCCTCCAAATCCATTTGCATGGGCTCTTTTGCACAAAAATTGTTATTTGGAGGTTCTCATAGTTCATAAATATAGGTACATGCCCATATATGAGCATACTCGGTGCAAAATGGATTTGCAGCATAATTTTTATTTGAGTGTATTTACATCTAAAATGATCATTTTAATCTCATAATTCAGGAATCAATTTGAATGCATGATTCAATAGTTTAGATCGTGTAAGATGGAGAGAGAAGTATTGAGAGACATGTTTTTATAAAGTGC
>JAGFNQ010004117.1:77993-102935 GCA_024364735.1 Boesenbergia rotunda | reverse complement strand
GAAAAATAATATATCTTGTGAAATTCGCGTTTGAGGTTGCTAGTACAATCGGAAAATTGATACAGACCCATAAAAATTCAATTCGTCTTGATCCGATCTTCATAGGACCTTCTACATCAATCCTATTGACCCCTTAATTTTAATCCAGTGCAACATATCGATTGACCTGCGTTGCATCCGTGATAGCCCTCCCCGTAACTCTCCTATCAACTATTCGTTGTATCCGTGTCAGCCCTCCCCATATCGACTACAAAGACACTGCTTTTTTATTTTATAAAAATAAAGAGCAATGATAGAGAGAGTAAAAATGGGAGAGTGAAAATCATAGTAAATGAGGTGACATGAAATAGCACTTTCATGCACATGTCCGATTATCGCTTGGACACCATCGGCGACATTCGACCGTCGCCCTAAATCAAACTATACACTGGGGGGCACGGTGAACCCGTCAGAGATCGTGCATGTAAGGTGCCACGTTATTCATTATGATTTTCACTTTTCCATTTATACTCTCCCAATCATTATTAAAAACAAATGCCGGAATTGTAAACTCATTTTGAAGGCCAATTTGTTAGGCTTTCTCTTTCAGAGAAATAAAGTAAACAAATGTTTTGACTTATAAATCAGCTGACAACGAAACTCAATGGAGTTAACACCTTTCCCAACCACCTAGGGGCGGGCTGACCGATGATCCTAGATTTAAAAAAAAAACTATTTAATTTTTAAAACTTCCTTCATGACATAGAGTTTAATGTGTAAAGCACGCCCAAAAAAGAAAGATTGCCTTACAAATTGTTTGTTTATGATGGCTGATGCTGCCGGACTGTTTGAGTAGACTTGCAGCTCAAAAATCCTTGCCGCAGTCTAATTCTCTCTGTTATTGTCCATGGAGAACTCATCGGGCTCTGAGGCGCAGAAGAGTCGTCCGTCCACGAAAAGCACCAGCCTCTTCCTCCAAATCGTCGAACACCCCGACGGCACCGTGACCCGCCCCGCGGTCCCCGACCTCCCGCCCTCCGGCGATCAACCCGACGCCGACGTCCTCTCCCGAGACGTCCCCCTCAACCCCCGGAACGGCACATGGCTCCGCATCTACCGCCCCAACCCCCTCCCTCCTGCAGCCAAGCTCCCCGTCATCGTCTACTTCCACGGCGGTGGCTTCGTCGTCTTCGGCGCCGGCACCGTCTTCTACCACGCCTTCTGCGAGTCGATGACCCGCCAAGTCTCCGCCCTGGTCGTCTCCCTCGACTACCGCCTCGCGCCGGAGCACCGTCTCCCCGCTGCGTTCGAGGACGCGGCGGAGGCTGTACTCTGGCTCCGGTCCCAATTAGGTCGCGATGGGGGAGATCCGTGGCTGGCACGCCACGGCGACGCCTCCCGCTGCTTTCTCATGGGCAGCAGCTCCGGCGCCAACATGGCGTACCACGCCGGACTGCTCCTCACGGCCCTGGAACTGCATCCGGTCAAGCTCACTGGGCTGATCCTCAACCAGCCCTATTTCAGCGGAGAGGAGATGACTGCGTCGGAGACTCGGTCGGAGGAGGACCAAACACTCCCCCTCCGCGCTAACCAGATGCTGTGGAGGCTGGCGCTGCCAGAAGGCGCGGATCGGGACCATCGGTTCTGCAACCCGGTGGCGGCGGTTCCGGCGGAGCTGAGGCATCTGCCGAGGTGTCTAGTGACGGGCTGCGAAGGGGATCCGTTGGTCGACCGGCAGCGGCAGTTCGTGGAAATGATGGAGAGGGAAGAAGGCGGCGGCGCCACCTCCGTGGTGGCGAAGTTTCGCGAAGGAGGGTTTCACGCGGCGGAGCTGCTCGATCCGGCGTGGGCGGCAACCCTAATCGCGGAGGTTCGGGCGTTCGTTTCCAGCGCTTGTTAGTGGATCGACAAATCGTTGAAATAAAATAAAATATGAAAAACAAAAATCTATGATTTTAAAAATGCAAAATAATGATAAATAAGGACTGTGCGAATGAATACAAATGGATATTCGATTGGCTCCGGGACAATAGTGTACGGATATATTTCGATTGGCTCCGTAATGATAAATAGCATGGTATTGTTTCAAATAGAATCACAATAAATTGATGAATTAATGATTTATTAAAATTAGTTATTGATTAAAGAGAGCTGAATTGATTTATTCTGATAGTAAACATTAGAATTAAATTAGATGCATGCTTAGCCGCTTACGATGGACTTGTGCCAAATCAGTCTTGTGTTTTGGCTTGGTCCCGATTAATGAAGTTGGGAGTTTTATAAAATGGCTGGTGCACTTGGTGCTGCCTGCTTGGATGGTGGATGGAGTGTATGGACCAGAAAAGGAAGGGAGCAGCGGCAGAGGAGCAGAGCAACCCAACATGAGCAGTCCCCCACTCAATCAATGCTACGAAACATCATGTGACCAGAGAGACCCCGACACATCCACACCGAGACCAATCTTTTACGATACTCCCCTTCCCTTCTCCACCTCCCTCATTCTGTCTATCTCTCTCTCTCTCTCTGTGACAGAGAAGAGACACTGCTGATGCATGCATTTTTCCTCAACGTCGCGTCCTCGCCTGAATTGATTGGTCTTTAACTTGTCGATCCACGGCGTTGCATCTCAGTTCGATGGGATGATGAGGGAGCGGCAGCGGTGGCAGCCGGAGGAGGACACGCTCCTGCGGGAGTACGTGAAGCAGTACGGGCCGAAGGAGTGGGCGCTGGTGTCGGACCGAATGGGGCGCCCGCTCCACCGCGACCCCAAATCGTGCCACGAGCGCTGGAGGAACTACCTCCGTCCGGGCCTCAAGAAGGGCTCGCTCTCCCCCGACGAGCAGTCCCTTCTCATCTCCCTCCAGGCACGGTACGGGAACAAGTGGAAGGCCATCGCCGCCCACCTCCCCGGCCGCACCCCCAAGCGACTCGGGAAGTGGTGGGAAGTTTTCAAGGAGAAGCAGCACAAGCTCAATGCCAACCACACCACCTCCTCCTCTTCGTTCTCCTCTTCTTCCTCCCCCTTCGCTTTTCCGCCATCTGTTCCCGCCGCTGGCGCCGCCTCCCCTAGCGCGTACGAGCACATCCTCCACACCTTCGCCGAGAAGCACGCGCTCAATATGACCTGTACCGACCCCTCCCCGTCTCCAGGCAGCTCCTCGTCAGCGGCGGCGCCGTCGGTGGCGCTCTCCCTCTCAATCTCGCCGCCTCCGGCTCCGGAGCTCGCGCCGCACCAGCTGCCTCTCGTCGCGAAGCTGTGCGAGGAGGTGGAGGAGGGGCGGCGCGCCTGGGCGCAGCACCGGAAGGATGCGGCGTGGCGGCTGACCCGGCTGGAGCAGCAAATGGAGACGGAGAAAGCGCGGAGGAAGCGGGAGAAGGTGGAGGAGGTGGAGGAGCGGATTCGGCAACTGAGGGAGGAAGAGAAGGCGTGGCTGGAGAGGGCGGACGCGGAGTGGAGGGAGAGAATGGGGCACTTGAGGACGGAGGCGGAGGCCGAGGAGATGGAAAAGGCGGAGGCGTGGGCGCGCAAGCAGGCCAAACTCCTCTCGTTGATCCAGTCCATCGCCGGCGGCGAGGGGCGGTGGTCGTCTCGTGACCACTCCATTCATCAATTTCCTTAGCATGTAACATAAGCTAGTCGATGCCGTCGATTAACAATAAAAACCACACTTTATTCATTCTGTCTTCCTAATTTGCCAAATAGAATCCACGCCGTATCATCGCTGACAACTGTGTTTTCATGGATTAACACGAAATATACTATCTCATCATCGTCAAATAACTCCTAACTATATGATACGCCGTAGATCGATGTACAGAAGAAGAAGAAGAAGAAGAAAGAGAACAGCTTTTGTTGGAGGAAGAAGGCGATCGAAGAGGGTAGGCGTTTGGTGGTGGGGGTGGGTGAATTGAGTGGTGCCCGGAGCAATTAATTTTTCCAGTAAATGCAAGGGACAAAAGTTGAATTGTCACCGCCCGCAGTCATGGGGGAGTTTGGATGGGCAGAAGGAGCCCGCCCGCCAGCCAGCCACCCAGCAGCTGCCGCAGGAAAAGGACAGGTCGCATGGACGATTGGGCCTGAGACCCTCAGTCCCAGATGGATGGACGGATGGATGGATCAATGCATGTGAAGTCTGGTGTGGCATGGAAATTGGAAAGTGAAAACTCCTCTTTCTCTACGTCTGTTTTTTTTTTCTCTGCTCACTATCAGTAGCAGCCAGCAGGTGGCAGAGGACCCCCTGGCGCGATGGGACGCTTCAGGGCCCCGTCCTTTTGACACCCCCACGTCTGCAGCAATAAACAACAGCCGCAGCAGGAGCGGCACCATGCGCTGGCATCGGGTGGGTGGATGGGTGGTAGTGGGGGAGGAGGGAGACGATAAACACAGATCAACTCTATGCGATGGGCGCGGGAGAGACAGCGACAACTCCTTGTCATGTGCGGTCGGAATGGAGCGGAGGAGGAGGGGAGCTTTCCCTGCCTCTCGCTCATAGACCTCGCGGAGATCCCCAAACCGATCAGGATCCGTGCTGGTAAGCGTGACACTGACGCCGCTAGCTGCTCCATTCTGCTAAGAAAATAAAAAATAATAATAATAATAAAAGAAAACAATTCAAGAGGCGTTTTCTTCAATTTTTTTTCCTCCACTCTTTTAACTCTAATTTTTTCACTGCTTACTTTTCTTTTTCATCGAACACAATGCTTTCGGGAAAAAAAAAATAATAAAGTGTATTTATTATTTTTGAAATCGTAGAAATGCATCATTATTATTAAAAAAACCCACACATATATTATTATTTAATTATCTTTCACTAAATTATTTTTATTATTATCGCACGTTTATATTTTTCATCTAAATTTTAAACCTATATAATTATAATGATAATGATTTCACTGAACTATTATATAATTCATAATTATTGCACGGATATAATAATTACGAAATCATAACTATTATAAAAGTTAGATTATTTTAAAGAGGTCATAGTTACATAAATTCGAACAAGTCATAATTTTTTACTTAAATTAAATAATAAGATATATAATATATCAAATTTAAATTCGTTCATATATATTTATTACTTGATGTAACCTATAATAGTCTAATCTTGATTAAAAAATATCGTTTAAAGTCTTTTCGAAAGTTTCCAAATGATTTAAGTCCTCTTTATTAAAATTATTTTTCATGATATGACATTTATGAAAATGTAGCAACTACTAGGGATGTCAAAAATAAACCCGATTCGATGACCTGACTCGAGTCGACTTGAAAAAATCAGGTTCAGGTCAGATTCGGGTTGAATGGTTTTCGGATTGAAAAATTTCGAGTCTGGTTTGGGTCGGGTTAGGATTGACCCGGGTTAATCGAAATTTAGGATTTTCAGGGTTAAATCAAATTTTATTTTGAAAATTAAGATGTTTTTATGTATATTAATATCAATATTAGTATGATAATGATGAAATTTTGAAATAAAAGAGAAGAATTATAAGGAAAATAACTAAAAAAATCATTTTGAATTGGATTATTCGGGTTGGGTTCGGATTAGTCGGGTTGGTCGCGTTCGGATTCGGGTTCAGATTTAAGGGTTTCGGGTTGGAATTTTTTTTTCAATCCGATCTGACCCACCTGAATTGACACCTCTGGCGATTTATCCTGGTGATCGGTGAAAATTTTCGTAGGACCAGGCTGATCACTCCAAATTCGTATGCTATCTAGTTAATCATTTTTCATCGTGTATAGTTGCTACAATGGCATGTGACGATCCTTAAAGGATAATTATATTATTTTATCGGGCGATGGATCACCTGGATCACCATTTTAATAAAAAATTTAAATAAACCTTGATGATCCTTTCAACACGATCACATATTCACGGGAAGAAGATAAATTATGAAAGGTTTCGCTCGAGTACAATAGCATATGTAGGGAGGGATGAAACAATCAACAAGATATTTCACACCAATTGAAAATTGATGCAGATTCCACAAAACAATCTCTCAGAGAACATAACTTTTGACTCGGGACTTAGAATTAGGCTCTGTATACGCTCACGCATGTAGAATTTGAAGATCTATATTTGTTATGGAGTAACCCATAATCCCCCAATTTTAAATCCAAGTTCTAGCGTTTAGGTTTTTTTGAGCCTCCGATTATTTTTTTATTATTTTTTAGTAAATTGCATATTTTGGGTATTTAGGTTATTTTTTATATCATTAACTTGTAATTAGGGTTTTCGGTCTTTTTATGTGTCTTGTTTAATGTTTTGAGACAGTATTGCTTTAATACTATTTTTAGCCATCGCTTCCTCATGTTTTCTCTCTTTCTGGTATTTTTTTCATGAATCAACCGGGATTAATAGAAGTATCATTCTGATATTTGTGCATAATTCAATAGAGTCGATAGTATCCACTTCGTCAATTTGTATCAGCGTCGAACTGATCTTGCAAGATCATGACGTCGAGAAGATAACCATGCATTCATAACATCTACATGTATGAACGCGATCTAGAACAGCGATTTCGAGAGATGTTGGATGAACGGATGGGGCGGATTGAAGAGGTCATGGAATGACTTATTGATAGGATGGCACCGATGTTCGAGAACCAAACGGGCATAAATCTGGTCCATCGACATGACCTAGCAAACTCAGATGTGGGAACAGGTGATGAGGAAGAGGAAGCTTATGAAGACGAGGTCCCTCACAGGCGACGCCAAGCAATAGTAGAGGACGATTATAGGCATTGGGAGTCAGGTATGAGAACTGAATTTCCTAAGTTTCATGGCAGCCTACAACCTGAGGAGTTCTTGGATTGGCTAACCTCGATAGAGGAAATCTTAGATTTTAAAGGGGTACTTGAAGACAAGCGTGTGCCCTTGGTTTCAACTAGATTGTGTTGAAGACCCATAATAGATTAGGTAAGGCAAAAATTATCCACTAGGAGAAGATGAAGAAGCTGAACTACCTTTTTGCCGTATAATTTCCAGCGACTACTATATCAAAGGTTGTAGAATATGAAACAAGACATCCATTCAGAGGATGAATATATCATTGAATTTTTCCAACTAATTGCAAGGAATGAAATACACGAGACAAAAGATCAGTTGGTGACATGATATATGAGGGGATTGAAATATCATATTCAAGACATGGTTAATATGTTTGACCCTATTTTGGTGTCTACTACACACCAGAGAGTGTTGGTGGTAAAAAAAAACATGCTCGTCATAGTAGTGGATTTTTTTCCTACAAAGGTTGCCAGCGGAGGGCCAAGCGGATTGACTGCTAGGGTTGGAAACAGAGGTTCTAGACAAATTAATAGAGGAAGTGGTAGCAGTAACTGTGAGATAAAGTATTTTAACTATGGACAGTTTGGGTATATATAATCACAGTGTAAGAACGCTGCAGCAATGAAAGCACTATTCATGGACAATGAACATTGTGAAGATGGCGTAGTAAAATTTTCTGGGGATCCCATGTATGACGAGGAGACCGTAAACGAAGTGTTTTTGAAGGGTGATGTCGAGACTACCCTGGTGGTTTGGTGTTCTTGTTTAAAGTCGAAATCAGTAGACGATGACTGGTTTCAGAGTAATATCTTTCAATCAACATGTACTGTTCTAGGCAAAGTTTGTCATTTTGTGATCAATGTTGGAAGTTGTGAAAATAGTAGATATCCTTAAGCAGTTCAAAAGTTATGCCCCCCCCCCCCCCCCCCCCCCCCCCGAATTAGGAGTAGTTCTTACGTAGTTAAACATAAAGTAGGGATCGCTAATCGAATGATAGAGGCTTTGAGTAGCAGGAGCAGCTTTGTAGTTACTATGAAGGTTGAGATTACAGGGTTTGACTCTTTTCGTGATTTATTCGATATTAATCCTTATCTATCAGTGATATTACAAGACGTATGGGCTGGGAAGAAAATATATTTTTTACTACATGATGAGTTTCTATTAAGAGGTAATTAGTTATACATTCTAAAAAAAATGATTAACGAGGTTTTTCCAACCTCGGGCGACTGGCCCGGCCTCACTGAAGTTTTCCACTGGCTGCTAGGGTAAATCGGGAAGCGCTCGTGGTGGGCGGTCTAGAAGCTCAGCGTCCCATGGTTCGCACCCCATTTGGACGAAAAATTCCTGTAAATACGTCGTATCTGGGGATCGAACCGCGGATGCCTGGGATAGCGACTAGTCACCCTACCGCTGCACCATAGTCCCAGAGGCAATTAGTTATGCCTTCTAGATTATAGTCTCTGCTTGTAGATTATCAAGGAATTACACGATGAAGCTCATGTTGGTCGAGACCGACCATTATATTTGGTTTAAACTTCCTACTTTTGACCTACATTGCGAGAGAAGTAGAGAAATATGTGTAGAGGTGCAAATTTTGTCAAGTCTCTAAGGAGATAACTACTAATGCGGGTTTATACATATATACTTTTGTCGATCCCTTTATGGCCTTGGGTTGATATCAACATGGATTGTATGCTAGGTTTACCACGTACCTTGTGAGGTAGTGACTCCATCTTTGTTGTCGATGATAGATTTTCTAAGATAGTTCATTATATTCCTTGCAAGAATACTACTGATGTTGTTAATATGGCATAACTATTCTTTCGAGATATTTAACATCTTAATGACCTTTCGACGTCCATTATTTCAGATTGGGACATTCGTTTCCTTAGTCATTTTTGGCACAGTTTATGGAAGATGGTTAATACATTGTTAAATTTCAGTAGTGTTTATCATCCTCAAACAGATGGTTAGACAGAGGTTGTGAATCGATCACTTGGAAATTTATTGTGTTGCTTAATGGGAGATCATGTAAAGAGTTGGGACCAGAAGCTGTGTTTAGTGGAATTTGTTCACAACCATGTCGTGAATCAAAGTATTAGTTTCAGCTCATTCTAGGTGGTTTACTCAGCTTAGCCTCATGATCCACTAGATTTGTTGACATTACCTAGTATAGGTCCAACACATAGTAGGGTGGCTGACTTCACGAATTGTTTACAGTGTCGATGCAATCGTTCTCCAGTCAAGGTTGATCAGTTTGACAAAGCACGGATTAACTCAAGCTTGAGTTTCAATATTTGGACAATATATGAGAAAATGGTTAAGTAAGTCAAGGTCAACTGGATGCTTGACAATGTGAGAAAGTCCTAATTTGTGGTTAGGCAATTAAGTGGCGGAAGTCGTAGCGGGGTTAGGCAGTAATGACCTAGTTGAGAATGAGGCAATGGAAGTCCTAATGGTGCTAAGTAATAAAGACCTAGTTTGGAAGTCCTAGCAGAGCTAGGAAAAGGAAAAGTTCAAATGGGTCAAAAGTTGTCTTGACACTTAGTAATCGAAAGTTTAACGAAAAGTTGGCACAAGATGAACAATCCAAGTAGGTCAAAGGTTGACTGAACACTTGGTGAAAAGCCCTGATAGGTCAAGGTTGACTGAATGCAAGACAACGAGAAGTCCCAACGAGATACAAACTCGGGTTCAGAGTTTAGTGTTGGACAATAGATTAGCTCAATAGGTTAGCTCAAGGCCAATCAATTAGGCTAATCGATTAAGTGCTTTTTTGAAGCATAGTAAGGCTCGGAATCTATTGTTCAATCGATCAAGCCTTATGTTAATCGATTAGGCTAATTGATTAAAGGTGTATTTGTGAGAGAAAAGATGAACCGAAATCGATTAGGGCAATCGATTCCAACATCACCAATCGATTGAGGTCATCAATTGAATAAGGTGTCATCGTGAGAGAACTAAACTTGTTTATTAGGTTAATTACCTAATCGATGGGGAGCTTATCTCCCTAAATAGAAAGGTGCTGAATCTATTGGACAATTGATTTAGCCCTTGTCAATCGATTAGGTTAACTAATTGAAATATATTTTTACGAACACAAAACGAGCTAGAATCAATTGGGAGGTTTCGTGAAAAATATAGAAAGCTTTGGAATCAATTGTGTAATATATTAGAAGATATCGAATTGATTGATATCACTCACCAATCAATTAGATGTGCGAACAAGAGCAGTTCTTTAGATTTTGAATGATTGAACTGACGTGGTAATCAATTGGGGTAAAGTCAATCGATTAGGTGTTTGGAGAAGAAGTGCTGCGGTATTTTTCACCACCAAGATGCAAATCAAAAATAAGAAAAGAGAAAACAAAGTAAGGTTCATGTTGTAAAGTCGTTTTCGATTTTCTTTGTAACCTAATTTGCGTTTCTAAGTTGTATTCTTGTATTCGAATCTGTACGAGGCTTCTCCTCCTCCTAGAAGGAGGTTTTCATAATGCATTTATAAGATAGGGTCGAATCTGTGGATTAGTCATGTCAAAGAGGTTGGTATAAAGTAAATTGAAGGTGTTATCATTTTAGTGATTCTTCCTTTCAAGATATTGGTTGCAAATCGAGTTAAAAAAAATTCATGAAATTATTCACCACCCTCTAGATCATACTAGTCCCAACATGTAGGAGATCTATAAAATGGTGCATGATCGTTTGTCCATCTCTAATTCAAAGTACAAATACATTGCACACCAAAAATCCATCACTTGGAGTTTGATGTAGGGAATATTGTGTGTGCAGTTTTAACTAAGGTTTTGTAAGTATCCCAGGTAAGTTTTAGTGTGGTCAACCGAGTCAAGTTAGGTCTTGTTATATTTAATCATTGAGTCTAAGTGTACAGGAGCTTAAGAGCGTAGGAAGTCAAGCGGATGATGCAGCGGTCGAGAAGGAGGATACGAGAAGGGAGTCAACGGGCTCTGTACATTCGAGGGATCGGAGTTCTATGGAAGAGTATGCCAGTGGAGCGAGAAAGGCGCACGCGATGTCTGAGTGACGAGAAGCCGAGGGGAGGGGGGGAAGCACGATTGAGGAGAAGACGTTCGGGTGAGTCCAACTCTGAAAGGTTCGAAATTACCGTTGGAGATTGGTCAGCAAGGAGCTGACCAAAGTCACTCGGGCGCCCCTATGCTTTAGGGTGCTTGAGCTCTCGGGTGCCCCTATGCTTTAGAGCGCTTGAGAATGAGGGCGCCCCTATTCCGGGTGCCCCAGTGCATACCAGCGCCCGAGAACTGATTCTTATCCATAGTTTAGCCGTTTGCGAATGTTGCGAAGCGGATAACTTCTAGGCCACGTGTTAGGCACCCCCAAGCTCTCGGGCACCCGTGTTATGCCATGCCAGCATTTGGATAAAGTTGATCGGAGCTATAAATAGTCCCCCAGAGCTCAATTCCAACATCCATTACATTGTACTCAAAATTATTCTACCTATGACCTGGAATTCTATGCTATTGTGCACTGCTTAAAGTATTGGCGCCATTATCTCGTGCAGAAGGAATTTATCTTATTCACAGATCATGAGGCTTTGAAGTACATCAACGGTCAACATAAGTTGAGTAGCCGACACGCTAAGTGGGTAAATTACTTGCAGGAGTTCACCTTTATACTGAAGTATCAATCAGGGAGACGCAGAACTCGAGGACGAGTTCTCTTCAACTCTGGGAGACTGAAGCAGGAGGGGATCCAAAATAATATTCAGATTTATATATTTAGGATTTTTTAATTGGTTAAATATTTTTATTTAGTTTGTTCCTAAATCTTAGGAAACCAAGTCTTGTTGGGTTTTTTAATTGGTTATATATTTTTGTTTAGTTTGTTCCTAACTCTTAGGAAACTAAGTTTTGTTGGTTAAATTTGTTCCTAAATTTTAGGAGACTAAGTCTAGTTGATTTAGAGTTTTTTTAGGGATATGAGTGCTATATAAACTCATGCTTAAATGATGTTTAGGACAAGCTTTTTAGATATTAAATCAATTTGCTTCGCTTAAGCCACGTCACAGCTATATCTCTATTTTTCTCTTCTCGCTCTTGTTTTTCTCAATAAGGTTTAAGCCCAGATTTGGCTACTCCTTATCTCGTTATTACTTTCTTATTCTTTTCTCGTAAATCTCTCAGAAATTTCTCGCCCCAGAATAATCTATATTTTGCCCGGCGTTAGTTGCACTAATGCAGGAGGGGATCCAAAATAATATTCAGATTTATATATTTAGGGTTTTTTTAATTGGTTAAATATTTTTATTTAGTTTGTTCCTAAATCTTAGGAAACCAAGTCTTGTTGGGTTTTTTAATTGGTTATATATTTTTGTTTAGTTTGTTTCTAAATCTTAAGAAACTAAGTTTTGTTGGTTAAATTTGTTCCTAAATTTTAGGGGGCTAAGTCTGGTTGGTTTAGAGTTTTTTTAGGGATATGAGTGCTATATAAACTCATGCTTAGATGATGTTTTAGGACAAGTTTTTTAGATATTGAATCAATTTGCTTCGCTTAAGCCACGTTACGGCTATATCTCTATTTTTCTTTTCTCGCTCTTGTTTTTCTCAATAAGGTTTAAACCTAGTTTTGGCTACTCCTTATCTCGTTATTACTTTCTTATTCTTTTTTCGTAAATCCCTTTGAAACTTCTCGCCCCAGAATAATCTATATTCTGCCCGGCGTCAATCATGGACCTAGGTCTAGTTGGGTCAAGTTTGAGTCAGAATCGGGCTCAGATCAAGGCGATCAAGCTGTGGAAGACTGTGGGTCGTCCATTCGGAAATTAAGGAGATCTGAGCCATCCAAGGCAGATCCGGGTGATCCTAGATGAGGAGAGGTAGATCTGACCTTCAGATTTAGATCTGGGAGTTTAGGGTTCAATCAAAGCAGATCTGACCGTCAGATGGGATCAGGATGATCAGAGTCGTCCATTTCCAACAGATAAACACTGTCTCTCCCAATCAGATCTCGTCATCGCGTATCACAGCTGTTCTTCCTGTTCTTCACATTTTCTTCGTCGTTTCTTCATCGGATCGCGCGACCACAGCAGAGGAAGCTTTGATTCAAGATCTCAGAGCACTGACACTTGCATGAATTTGACGACAAATAACTTCAAGCTCGAATCAAACATCCTAAACTAGTCCTTGGAAAAATACGACTTGAGGCCCCTTTACTACATTTTCTTTGTAAGCTAGGATTTTCAATATATAAATATCTAACTTTGAGGCTCATTCGTGACACCTGTTCTGGGTCTATCAAATTTTTGGCGTCATTGTCGGGGACTAAACTAGTTGAGTTTGTTTGATTTTTGCTTGCGTGGTTATTTCCATATCTTGTGATCTATTTTATTTGTTTCATTTTTCTATATACATTTGCTATGATTTTTTTGTTTGTTGTATGACCAGATCTGCAGGTGGTTTTCTTGAAGAATTTGATCTTGAATTTGAGAGGACTTTCAGAGCAAGGAGGAACCAAATCAGTGTTTCAGAGGCTTTTGACATTATTCCTACTCAGTCTATTTCCACTCATTCAGTTGATCCTATGGCAGACCACCAGAAAACCATGAAGGAACTAGCATCACCTAATGATGCTTTCCAATACTCCTGCATTGCCTACACAGAGCTCACTGGAGACTTTGAGTTGAGATCAGGACTCATCTACTTATTCCCCAAATTTCAAGGTCAGTCTGGAGAGGATCCCAACAGACACTTGCATGAATTTCACATAGTCTGCTCCACCATGAAGCCTCAGGGGATTTCAGAAGAAGATATTAAGCTGAGAGCATTTCCATTTTCCCTGACTGGAGCAGCTAAGGATTGGTTCTACTATTTACCTACTGGGCATGCATCTAGGTGGATTTCTATGAAGAAGGCGTTCTTAGAGAACTATTTTCCAACGTCCAGAATTGCAATCATCAGGAAGAGTATTTGTGGCATACAGCAAGTAGTGGGAGAGACCCTATACGATTACTGGGAGAGATTCAACAAGCTATGCTCTAGTTGCCTACAGCACCAGATCAGTGAGCAGCTACTTATTCAGTACTTCTATGAGGGTCTACTCCAGATGGATAGGATTATGATTGACGCTGCATCTGGAGGAGCCCTAGTGAACAAAACACCGGATCAAGCTAGGGAGTTGATTTCAAACATGGCAGAAAATTCACAACAGTTTGGGAGTAGGGTTTTGTCCACCAGAGGAGTAAATGAGGTTCAGATGGTATCTAATGAGAAAAAGGAAATCAAGAATTCTTTGATGAAACATAGGGCGCGCTTGGTAAGCGGGTTTAGAAGGTGGGAATGAGAATGAAATCTATTTCATTCCCATTGATGATGCTTGGTATACGGGAATCGGAATCAAAATAAGGATATGATACCCTTGATTTCATAACCCACCCGCCACTAGGTTATCACCAAACTCATAAACCCCTCAATCAAACCCATTACCATTCCCATTACCAAATTTATACCAAGCGCCCCCTTACTTCCCTGGTGAAGCAAATGACTCTAAACAATGTGAGCCAAAATCAGAATTTTTCAATACCTCCAATTTCAAGCCAAGTGATGAGGTTGTGTAGTATTTGCTCAAGCCAAGATCACAACTCGGATTTGTGTCCTAACCTTCAACAAGATGAGACACTAGCGGCTTTGACTAGAGGACAATTTCAAGCCAAGAACAACCCCTACTCATCTACCTATAATCCGGGTTGGAGCTATCATCCAAACTTAAAGCCAAGATCACAACTCTTTTTATCAACAAACCCCATCACAACAGCCATATCAGCAGCCTCAACCGAATTTCCAGCAAAATCAGCCAGGGCAGCAACAATTTCAGCCATTTCAACAACCAATTCAGCAATTTCAGCAACCCTTTAATCAAAATCAGCCACCTTTTCAAGGAAATCAGCAAGGGTTCCAAGGTAATCTGAATTTTCAGACAGGATATCAATTTTCACAGCAAGGTTTTCAGCCTTACAATCAAAATTTTCAGCCCTCAAATCAAAGTTTTTAGCCTACACAATTTCAACCCTCACCACCACAATTTCAACCTCAAAACCAGAATTTTCAGAGTTACAATTCTCAGCAATTTCAACTAAGTTCCCAGCCTAATTTTCAGCAATTTTCACAGTCATTTCAACCCTATAATCAGCCCCAATAGTCCTATTTTTAAGGTTCACAGCAAGTTCAACAATTTCAGCATCCTACTTCTACATTTCAAGGCCAACCGAAGTCCCATGCTAACCAAGGAGGCTATGGAGGCTCTAGTGGGGCGAATGCTCAACAACAAAGGCTAGAGGAGATGTTACAACAACTTTTGCAACAACAAAGCCAACAAAGAAATGATCCCACCTTACAAAACATTGAGAGATAAATTGGACAATTGGCTAGTGGGATGGACCAAATGCAAGCCCAAGGATCAAGTTAATTACCTTCTCAAGCTACTCCCAATCCAAAGGGGAACGTTAGTGCCATCACATTGAGGAGTGGGAAGGTGGCTTCAACTTCAAAAGCTCCAATGACTGAATTTTTGGAAAACAGGACAACACCTATATTTTCAGCCCCAAACAATCCTGAAAAGACTTTAAAATCAGTTGGTTTCAACCCTAGTCTAAGCCTAATTCTTCCTTAAGTGAACCTATGATTTTGGTGGAAAATGAAGGAGAAATCAGTGGTAAAAGTGGAGTTATAGCAGCTAATTTAGTTGAAAATTCAGTTCAGAATTCAGCTCCACAAGTTTCGGCCCAAGAGGAGGAATTAAGGGTTCCCTTGCCCTTTCCACAGCGCAAAACTCAAGCCAAAAAGCAAGTGGAGGAGGAGAAGGCTAAGGAATACAATGAGCTTGTGAAGTTGTTTAGTAAGGTGGAGATTAATGTACCCTTGTTGACCATGATAAAACAAATTTCCAAGTATGCCAAATTCCTCAAAGACTTATGTGTTCACAAGAAGAAACTGAAGGAGAATGAGTTGGTCAACTTAGGAAAAAATATTTCAGCACTTATCCATTCCATCCCTCAGAAGTGTGAAGATCCAGGGGTTTTCACTATGTCTTGTGAGATAGGGAGGACTATGTTTCATGATACCATGCTGGACCTAGGAGCTTCAATTAATGTGATGCCCAGATTAGTCTTCCAGATGCTTGGTATTGGTCCTCTACAACCTACTGGAGTGGTGATTCAGTTAGCAGACAGGAGTCAAACTCACCCAGCTGGTATTATTGAAGATGTGTTGGTAAAGGTGAAGGAGCTGATTTTTCCTGCGGATTTCTACATTTTGGACATGGAGGGGAACTACTTAGTGTTGGGACCGGGTGCATGTCGACAAGGATACGAGTTCGTAAAATTTTAAATTTTTACGTGCAGCGGAAGAATTTGCATAAAATAATTTCCTAAATTATTTTAACTTCGTATCTAGCATGCAACCTGATGGTGTGTTGACATAATCATAAAATAAAACTTTACGGAAAAGTAAACTAATTTAGATTATACCTCTCGTAACTCGAAGTAAGGGACGAGATCCAACCGTAGCGTCCCTTGGAAGCTTCGCCTCTATTCGCGTCCACGCCGAGTTCTCTTCGGGATGACTTCGCAAAGTCACGAGTTTTGTGCCGACGAGAACTACTAGATTCTCTATAGGCACAACAAAGAAGTACAAGAGAAGAAATAGGAAAGAGTGGAAACTAACCAACAAAGAAATTAAACGGAATCGAATTCCGAGAAGAGAGGAGTCGCTATCCGCTTCTTCTTCTTCTTGTTTGGTTTCTCCTTCTTGTTGAAGCTCACGGCATCTCACCCTTGGGAGGGAGGTGCTTCGGCCCTAGGTCCTCAAGAGGGCGCCGGCCCTAATTGGCCAAGAGGGCGCCGGCCCTAGGTGGGGGAAGGGAAAGAGAGAAGAGAATTAAGAGAGAGAGAGGGAGCTCTATATCGATTATCCAAATCTTAGGAATCCAAGGCTTGCCTATGGTTCCTTATATAGTTACTTCTCCCTTGCCAAGTCTCCTCTTAACCGAATTAATGGAATTAACGGAATTAGTTATCATAAGAAATTTATCCTATAAATTCTCTTATGAATTATTCCGTTTAAACCAAGTTTTATTATAACTAACTTTATAATAAAACTAATTAGTTATCATAAGAAATTTATCCTATAAATTCTCTTATGAATTTTATTATAACTAACTTTATAATAAAACTAATTAATTATCATAAGAAATTTATCCTATAAATTCTCTTATGAATTATTCCGTTTAAACCAAGTTTTATTATAACTAATTTTATAATAAAACTAATTAGTTATCATAAGAAATTTATCCTATAAATTCTCTTATGAATTTTATTATAACTAACTTTATAATAAAACTAATTAATTATCATAAAAAATTTATCCTATAAATTCTCTTATGAATTATTCCGTTTAAACCAAGTTTTATTATAACTAACTTTATAATAAAACTAATTAATCTCTCCTTTTATTATGGAATAAATTTTATAAGAAATTTATAAACTTTCTTATTATGGAAAAATCAATTCATAATTGATTTTATAAAATTAAAATAAACCAATTCATGGATTATTTTAACTTCCATAAAAAGAATAAATTTCTATAAATTTATTTATATAAATTTCTTTATACAAATTTATTTATTCATAATTTATAAAACAAATCGCGCTATATTTACTTTATTAATTAAACCAAAATTAATTGGCTTTTCTCCCTTTAGGTGGCCGGCCAACCAAGGAGGGTTGGCACCCTCTTTGGCCGGCCTAAATCGAGCCGAACCAACGCGAATTAAACTCATTTAATTCACCCAATAAGCCTTCAAAAGACTTAGCCAATTTTAGCTTCCATTGCGCCTCTGATTAACTCAGATTCGACTTATTTCTCTTGATCGGAAAATCCAATTTTCAACTCGTTTTAAATCCCTCGGATTACTCGTAGTGCGTGTGACTAAATAGGCTTTCGATTTATATTGGCCGTCTATAATCAACAAATTATAGAACGATCATGAGTGACACCTAGTAGTACATCATGACCCCCAATTAATCGAAAGATCAACGGTTTGACCTCAGAAGAAATTATTCTGAAACCCTTCAGCAGCTCTAATGAATCGTGCCCCATTCCCTTCACCATCTTATACCCACTTGGTTCAGGACACGGTCTATTTGTGTCAGTCCCCACTAGGCTGACTACGTCACACCTAGCTCAAGTAGTGTCTTTCTCGTCCTTTGGATTTCTAGTTACTCTCATGTATTGAAGAGACTTGCACTCTTAACATGATGTACTCTGGCCAGAGATTTTGAGTAACAATCCGACGATAGGATTGGGTATACATCTCCTCGCAAGGAGTGGTGAATCCTTTGTAGGCTGTTCAAACATCTTCGGGCACTTCGGCTTACACCCAATCATCCTGGGTCCACACCTCCTTGGAGATGCTTGCTTAAGATGTTAAAGTATAAGTCTCCATGACCAAGATGACTTGAACACCGCAAGTCAAAGGAACATCGCACTTAAGCCGCATTAAGAACTTCATTGACATATCTATATAGATTACCATATGAAGTCTTACAGCTAGTCACTCCAATGAACTAGTTCCCATAACTAGCATCCATGTTTATCTCCGGACATCCCAATGTCACCAGCCAGTGAGAATCAGCTGATTAGAGAATAACCCATGCTAGTCTCAACAGAATTGATAGTGTCTATTTTTATCAATTCATCGACTAGGGATATTTTCAATACTTCACATTTGCACATTTAGAGATAATCACTAGTTGTGATCCCATCACAAATTATCTTATGCTGTGAGTTGTATTGCGGACATTCAGTAGATGAGTTTAAGATCCCAATCAAATACACAAGCATGTATACTCAAATAGTGAATTATCATTTATTTAAAATAAGTGTTTTACAATCATAAGGCGATTGCCTTAGGACACTTCTCTCATATGACTAGCAAACTCCCACTTGGCCTAATGCCAATCGCTACGGTATCCAATACCACAAGCTCTAACATGACCCTCAAACTTGCTCTGAGGCAAGGCCTTTGTTAAAGGATCCGCTAAATTTCTTTCAGTGGGAATTTTCTTAATTTGTATGTCATTCCTACTTATAATCTCTCTGATCAGATGATAGCGGCGAAGCACGTGTTTGGATCGCTGATGAGACCTTGGTTCCTTTGCTTGTGCAATAGCTCCATTGTTGTCGCAGTAAACCGGCACTGCATCATCAATGGTTGGAACCACGCCAAGTTCGGAGACGAACTTCTTGATCCAGACTGCTTCCTTTGCTGCTTCCGAAGCTGCGATATATTCCGCTTCCGTGGTGGAATCCGCTACGGTGTCTTGTTTGGAACTTTTCCAACTTACTGCACCTCCATTCAAAGTAAATACGTATCCAGACTGCGATTTGGAGTCATCCTTATCTGTCTGGAAACTGGCATCTGTATACCCACGTATTACCATATCTCCTTCTCCATATATTAGGAACACATCCTTAGTTCTTCTTAAGTACTTAAGGATTGTCTTAACAGCCGCCCAATGATCCATTCCTGGATCTGACTGGTATCTGCTTGTGACGCTCAAAGCATACGATACATCGGGCCTTGTACATAACTAGGGATGGAAACAGGCCAGGCCAGGCTTTCACCTTAACAGGCCAGGCCTGTATAATAGCAAACAGGCCTGAGCCTGTGGCCTGTTACAGGCTTTATTTTAGGCCTGAGCCTGGCCTGTTCGATAGCCTGGCCTGGCCTGTGGCCTGTTTACAAAGCCTATAATTTAATTCGAAAACATGATAGATATAGATTTGAAGCTAGCAATATTAATCAAGACAGATATGATTTGTTGGTTAGGTGGGTGTAGATAAGTATTGGCTTGGGCAGGAGGCCAGGGATCGAAACTCTACATTTACATTATATTTTGACATTTGGTAATTTATAGAATACATGTTTAACAGGCCCAGGCCGGTTATAGAATACATGTTTAACAGGCCCAGGCCGGCCTGTCAGGCATTATAGGCTTTATATTGAGCCTGGGCCTGACCTGATAAGAAAATCAGGCTTTCAAAAAAGCCTATTTATTATTTTAATTTTTAACAGGCCAGGCCAGGCCAGGCCAAATACAGGCCAGGCCACAGGCCCCTGACAGGCCGCCTGGCCTATTTCCATCCTTATACATAACATAGCATACATGATAGATCCTATCGCGGATGCATAAGGAATCTTATTCATGCAAATCCTCTCGTCTTCTGTGCGCGGACACATAGACTTTGAAAGGTTGATCCCATGCCTGATGGGAAGGTAACCTTTCTTGGATTCCGACATGCTAAACCTTTTTAGCACTCGGTCTATATATGTAGACTGCGAAAGACCAAGCAACCGTTTCGATCTATCTCTATAGATTCTAATCCCAAGGATATAGGTTGCTTCTCCCAGGTCTTTCATGGAGAAACTTTTGGACAACCAAATTTTAACTGTCTGTAAGACTGATATATCGTTTCCTATAAGTAAGATGTCGTCGACATATAATACTAGGAATACGACTGCACTCCCACTAACCTTCTTGTACACACAAGGTTCGTCAGGATTTTGTGAGAAATCAAACTCTTTGATTGTCTCATCAAAACGGATGTTCCAGCTCCTAGATGCTTGCTTAGTCCATATATGGATCGTCGAAGCTTGCATACTTTGGTTTTATCAACCGATGTGAAACCTTCAGGTTGTATCATGTATACATCCTCAAGCAGGTTTCCGTTAAGGAAAGCTGTTTTCACATCCATTTGCCATATCTCATAATCATAATGAGCTGCTATGGCTAGGAGCATCCGAATGGATTTAAGCATAGCTACTGGCGAATAGGTTTCGTCATAATCAATTCCTTGCTTCTGACGATATCCTTTTGCCACTAATCTAGCCTTAAAGGTAACAACATTACCTTCCATGTCGGTTTTCTTCTTGAAAACCCACTTGCACCCTATGGGTTTAATCCCTTCAGGTGGGTTAACCAAGTCCCATACTTGGTTTTCGTACATGGAATCCATTTCCGACTTCATGGCCTCAAGCCATTTGTCCCTTTCTGAACTTTTCAGAACATCTTCATAACTGATAGGTTCGTCATCGCTTATGAGTAACACGTCGTTCGATTCACTTACGAGAAATCCGTATCTCTCTGGAATATTGCGTGTCCTATCAGATCTACGAAGAGGTGGTGTAGTTTTAGGTTCAACTGATAGCTCATCATTATGAGTTATTGGTTGTGGGTCTAGACTAGGTGTCTCTGTCATGTCTATTGAAGTTTCTTGAACTTCATCAAGTTCAATGCCACTCCCACTGTTTTCTTGTAAAAGAAATTCTTTTTCTAGAAATACATCATGCCTTGAAACAAACACCTTTTGTTCCAAAGGATGATAGAATTGGTAACCCTTCGTTTCCTTAGGGTATCCAATAAATAGACATTTATCAGACTTAGCATCCAATTTGTCTGATACAATCCGCTTCACATAAGCAGGACAACCCCATATCTTAAGGTGAGTTAAGTGGGGTTTCTTACTATTCCATATCTCATATGGAGTAGTAGAGACTACCTTGGTCGGGACTCTGTTTAGCAAGTAAACAGCTGTCTTAAGTGCATAGCCCCAAAAGGATTTTGGAAGAGTTGCATGATTCATCATTGACCTAACCATGTCTATCAAGGTTCGGTTGCGCCTCTCAGATACACCATTATACTGTGGTGTATACGGCGGAGTCCATTGGGATAATATCCCATTGTCCCTAAGATAATCTTGAAACTCTTGACTTAAGTATTCACCACCCCGATCGGATCGAAGTATTTTAATACTTCTGCCAAGCTGTTTCTCTACTTCATTTCTGAACTCTTTGAATTTCTCAAAGGCTTCAGATTTGTGTTTCATTAAGAACACGTACCCGAATCGTGAGTGATCATCGATAAAGGTGATGAAGTAGCTATAGCCTCCTTGTGCAAGAGTTGACATTGGTCCACATACATCAGTATGTATTAGACCAAGCAATTCTCCCACTGGATTACCTTTTCCGGAAAAGGGTAATTTGGTCATCTAGCCTTTTAAGAATGATTCGCATGTATCAAATGAACCGGGTTCAAATGATTCCAAAATTCCACATCGGTGTAATTCGGTCATGTGTTTCTTACTTACATGGCCAAGACGACAATGCCAAGTGTAGGAGTCTATTCGATTATCTATTCGAGCACGTTTGTTGCTAACTTCGATATTGAAAACGTCATTGGATAAATCTAACGTGTAGATTCCATTGCACAAAGTTCCATTCCCATAAAGAACGCCATTTAAAGTTATGTAACAACAATTGTTACTTAAAGTTAAATGATAACCCTTTTCATTCAAACATGAAATAGATACAATGTTCTTTATTAACGAAGGAACAAAATAACAATTATCCAATTCTAAGATACGTCCAGTGGGGAGCTTTAGCAAATATGTTCCGATGACAACAGCAGCAATCTTTGCTCCATTTCCAACTCGCAGATTTGCTTCTCCTTTGACGAGTCTTCTTCTATTCCTTAGCCCTTGTATGTCATTACATATATGTGAGCTACACCCAGTATCAAGTACCCATGTGTTTGAGGAAATAGAGTGACATTCAATAACGAAGATACTTGAAGAGGATGAGGCATCGGATGCCTTATTCTCAAGGACTCAGATAAATCTTGCAGTTTCTTCGCAAGTGACCTTCCTTGCCACAATGATGGCAAGTGCCTTTTAGGGTATTTTCAGTCTTTTTGGCCTTTTTCTTCTTTCCCTTATTCTGTTCTTTGGCCTTCCTCTTAGAACCTTTCTTCGAGGAACCAACTAACAGCACTGTCTTATGTTCCTGCTTTACAGAAGGCTCTACAGTCTTCAGCAGGTTAAGCAACTCAGGAAACTGGTCTGGAGTTGCATCTTCAGGAGGACGGTTGGGAAGTAGATCTTCAAGGACATAAGCAAGCTTCTCTGTCTTGAGGACTATCCTCAGGTTTCGAAGCCAGTCCATGAAGTTTGGCCTAGTCAGTTTATTGGTGTCCAAAATGGAACGCAAGTTTAGGGAAGACATGATCGAGTGATTATCCTAGAAATACAAATTGAGCTTATGTGAGAAGAATGATTAAAGAATGTATCATTATACATATATTAAATCCTATTTATTTTACGAATTGAGTCACCCTTATTATCAATTCGGGAGATCGTAGGAACATCTCCAAATAGGTTGATATCCAACCATAGATAAGAACCACCATGGCTGTGGCCATCAAGTTTTTCTTAGCTATGAAGGTAGGTAATTTTACCGATTACACATCACATATATGTAACTATCACTTTATGCTATCAACTAATTGAATGTTTGCATAAATCATTGGGTTGTTAACTCATTAACAAGTATGTATCATTATACATAACACCCAACTGCACCTCTCTTTACATCAACCTTGGCTATGGCACAACAAATCGATGCTCCAAGCTTAAGGCTGACCCATTAATCAAGAAATAGTTTTAACATGGTTGGAGCTCATTCAACCGCTTAGTCAGACTTGGATGTGTCCAACAACCAAAACTAATGATTGACCTCTGACTCGAACTATATTATTCATAAACTAATTCCATGGTTTGAACATGTTGAGGTTCAAGTCGGGCATGGATGTGTCCATCAACCCATACGAGAAACAAAACTCCGATTCTAACCATATTAATGGAAGGTGTTGGCCTTAATATTTTGTAAGGGGTTTTTGGGTCTCATCCTTTCTTTTCTAAGCACATTCATGACATAGAATTATGTCATGACTAACGATTTCCTTAATTAAGTATGTATGTGACTTAAGTTATCAAGTCTCATTAATTGAATTAGGAACCGGATGTCCTAATTCCATTTCATACTTAATTAAAGGAATTGTTTGGGGAAACAATTTCCTAAATTGTCATAATTAATTTCGGAAATAATATGTTCAAGACTTTGATTTCTCTAAATCAAATCTTATTAAATTAAGAGACAAATCCCTTAATTCAACTACATATTAGTTTCATGAAAATCTCATTTAAAAAACTCTATAGGAAACCATTTTCCTAATTAATTTTGGAGACAACAATATGTAAGAGCATCACCTCCTAAACATATTTTATTCATGGATTTAATTAATTACAACAAATTATTTTCTAAGGGTGGCTCCCCGAGGCTAAGATACCCAAAGAAAAGTAATGTGTTGTAAATCCAATTGGACGGCTCCCCGAGGCTCAATCCAAATCAAACATGACAATTTCAATTAAAATTGGGAAATTAAATTACAACAACTAACTTTAAATTGGACGGCTCCCCAAGGCTCAATCCAAAATAAAGAATTTTGTTGTCAATTTAAAAAACCAATTCAAATTTAATTGTCAATTAACTGTCCATAAATTTGTCTAGACTTTCTTAAAAGAAAGTGCCCAAAATTGCGAGATTTCAAAAATAGGTTTTCAGAATAATTGTAAGTTTCCGGTACAAAGAAAACTTACATATTTCCAAAATTTGGAAAATTTCTAAAATAGAAAAATTTCCAAAATTGGAAAGTTTCCAAAGATGGGAAGTTTTCGAAATTATTATAAAATTTTAGAAAATAGAAAATTTCAAACGTTTGCGAAATTTCATGAGGATTTCCAAACTTTGAAATTCCTAAATCTAAAATTTATTATAATTTGAAAGTTTCCATAATTGAAATTTTTTTCCGAAATTGAGATCATGACAAAGTTTTCCACAAAACAATTATATGATTAAGTCGAACACTAACCGGCTCTGATACCACTGTTGGGACCGGGTGCATGTCGACAAGGATACGAGTTCGTAAAATTTTAAATTTTTACGTGCAGCGGAAGAATTTGCATAAAATAATTTCCTAAATTATTTTAACTTCGTATCTAGCATGCAACCTTATGGTGTGTTGACATAATAATAAAATAAAACTTTGTGGAAAAGTAAACTAATTTACATTATACCTCTCGTAACTCGAAGTAAGAGACGAGATCCAACCGTAGCGTCCCTTGGAAGCTTCGCCTCTATTCGCGTCCACGCCGAGTTCTCTTCGGGATGACTTCGCAAAGTCACGAGTTTTGTGTCGACGAGAACTACTAGATTCTCTATAGGCACAACAATGAAGGACAAGAGAAGAAATA
>JAGFNQ010004117.1:0-75529 GCA_024364735.1 Boesenbergia rotunda | reverse complement strand
AGGACTTGTGGAACAAACTCATTGAGCTCCATGAAGGCACCCGAGACTCGAGGATTGCAAGAGGGACTTGTTCCTCAATCAACTCCAAAATCTCTCCATGAAGGAGAATGAGTCGGTAAGTGAGCTCCATAGCCGGTTCAAGGAAGTCCTTAATGGACTTCATTCAATTGATGAAAAGGTCGAGAATCGCGACCTTGTGAGGTATGTCTTGAAAGCATTTCCAAGGAATGCTTTGTGGTCATCCATGGTGGATGCCTACAAAGTATCCAAGGATTTATCTATTGTAAAATTAGATGATTTATTTTGTGAGATGGAATTGCATGAATGGCTAACAAAGGCCCCAAGGAGAAGGGGATTGCCTTAGTTGCAGGGGATCGGATCACTAAGAAGAAGAAGGAGAAGAAGAAGGAGAAGGAGGTCTCATCTTCTTCATCTTCTTCCGGAATCCGAATCCAATTCCGAGGAGGATGGCAGCGGCTCTTCTTCATCTGAAATGGCCAACTTTGTGAGGAGGATGATGCGAAGAGACGACGTTTCAAAAGGAGAGGTAACACTAGTGAATTCAAGCTTGATAAGAATAATGCATCTTGCTTTGAGTGTGGTAGGAAAGGGCATTTCAAGAATGAATGTCCGAAGCTTAAGAAGGAGGAGAAACCCAAAAGAAAAGAAGAGAAATCCAAGAAGAAGAAGAAGCTTTGAAGGCTTCTTGGGATGAGTCATCCTCTAGTTCATCCGATGATGAAAAGGAGGAGAAGAGCACAAGGCAAGTGGCTCTCATGGCTCTTGGAGAGGAGAGCAGTGATGAATCTTCAAGCTCCGCAAACACGGCTTCATCATCTTCGGATGATGAAGAGGTAACTTCTCCGAGCTTGAAAAATGCTATAGAGCAATTGCATGTTTAACTAGTATGCTTAAGAAATCCAAAAACAAAGTTAAAGCATTGCAATTAGAAGTCGATCAATTGAAAGCCTCTAGGGATGATAACATTGATGATTGCATGTTGAATTACTAGAAGATGAAATTAAATCTTTGAAACATGAGATTGTAAGCTTGAAATCCTCTAAGGTTGAGGAAATCAGTGATTTGCATGATAATGTGTTAGTAGAGGAAAACCAATCATTGAAGAGTGAAGTTGAGAAGCTCAAGAATATTCTTGGGAAATTCTCAAATAGCTCTAAGACCCTAGACATGATCCTAAATGCCCAAAGAGCGGTTTACAATAGGGCCGGTATTGGTTACCGCCCTAAAGAACCCTCATTTGTGTCTCTCATGTCTAGGACTGACATGAGACAATCTAGGACACCCAAAACTCAAAAGAAAGTTGTCAAGGCATGGGTGCCTAAGTCATGTTTAGTTGATGCTTTAGGTCCCAAGGTTTGGGTACCTAAGACTTCTATTTTTCGAATTGTGTAGGTTATGATTGAGGGGGAGCATCTATCAACTTGGTTTGTTGATAGTGGATGCTCCAAACACATGACCGGGGATAGATCATTGTTTACCACATTTCACAAGAAGAGTAGAGGTAATGTATCATTTGGTAACAATGGTAGCCTTAAGGTCATAGGAATAGGAGACATTCAAATATCCGAATGTCTTAGAATCTCGAATGTCCTTCTAGTCAAGGGGATGAAGTTTAATCTCCTAAGTGTCAGTCAATTGTGTGACACGGGTTACACAATTGACTTCCAACCAAGTCAATGTCTAGTTAGACAAAATGACACCTTGGACACGGTACTAGTAGGAGCAAGAGTAGACAATATCTATCAAGTTTCATTTAAAAGTGCTACTAATGCTTTTGCTAAGTGTTCATGTCAAAAGAAGAAGAGTCCACACTTTGGCACCGGAGGCTAGCACATGTGAACATGAAGAACATCCGGAAGTTGGCCAACAAGGGACTAGTTCGAGGCTTACCAAGCATCAAGTATGGAAAAGATAAATTATGTGATGCGTGCCAAATGGGTAAGCAAACAAAATCTGCACATAAAGGTAAAAGCACTGTAAGTACTTCCAATGCATTAGATTTACTTCACATGGATCTATTTGATTGTAGCACTATCATATCATTGAATGGAAGTAGATATTGCTTTGTTATCATTGATGATTTCACTAGATATACATGGACTTTCTTTTTAAAACATAAGGACCAAACCTTAGATATTTTTATTTCTTTTTGTAGAAGAATTGAAAATGAAAAATCATCAACAATTAAGACAATTAGAAGTGATCATGGAGGTGAATTTCAAAACCAAAGGTTTCTAGAATTTTGTCAAGATAAGGGGTATAGACATGAGTTCTCTACTCCTAGAACACCACAACAAAATGGTGTTGTAGAGAGGAAGAACCGTGTACTTCAAGAGGCTGCACGAAGCATGCTCAATGAGTACTCACTCCCGAGTTACTTATGGGCCGAAGCTGTAAATACAGCTTGCTATGTGCAGAATCGAGTTCTCATCCATAGGTTTTTAGGAAAGACTCCCCATGAACTTTGGTTTGGGAAACCACCTACGGTTAAACATCTTAGGGTGTTTGGTTGTAAGGTGTTCATCCTAAACACCAAGGATCACCTTGGAAAGTTCACGGCAAAGGCTGATGAAGGGATACTAGTCGGGTACTCCCTAGTTAGCAAAGCCTACCGAGTCTACAACAAGAAAACTAGATTAGTTGAAGAGTCTGCTGATGTGGTCTTTGAAGAAGTTCCAAAATCAATTGACCAGTCAGAAAATGTAGAAGGAGTTCAACTCGAACTTAGGAGACTAAGTTTGAATGAAACTCCAAGTGTTGTTGATGGTGATGAGTCTGATGACGGTGAGCCTAGACAACCCATTGATCAGCCGGATCCTGAGGCTGAACCTGTGTCTAGTGAACCTGTTCAAGAAGCACCACCAACACCAAGGCAAACTAGATTAGCCTCTAGTCATCCCCAAGACCAAATTGTTGGAGACATCCATCAAGGGGTTAGAACTAGATCATTCTTCCGGAATGAGGCTAATGAAGTTGCTTTGATTTCCGAAATTGAACCTAGAAAAATTGATGAAGCGTTAAATGATCCCGATTGGATCATTGCAATGCAAGATGAACTAGGTCAATTTGAAAGAAGTCAAGTTTGGGACTTAGTCCCTAGACCCAAGAAGACCACCATTATTGGAACCAAATGGGTCTTCAAAAACAAATTGAATCACAAGGGAGAAATCATTAGAAACAAGGCACGCTTGGTAGCCAAGGGCTACAGTCAAGTTGAAGGCCTTGATTATGATGAGACTTATGCTCCTGTGGCACGATTAGAGTCCATCCGATTGATGCTTGCATTTGCAGCACACCGTGGCTTCAAATTATTTCAAATGGATGTCAAATCAGCCTTTATAAATGGTTTGATTAAGGAAGAGGTCTATGTCGAACAACCTCCGGGGTTTGAGAGTACCGAATATCCAAACCACGTGTTCAAGCTCAAAAAGGCACTCTATGGCCTTAAACAAGCACCCCGGGCTTGGTATGAGCGGTTGTCGACATTCTTGATTGAAAAGGGCTTTGTTAGAGGTCAAATAGACCCTACACTATTTCTACGAAGAGATGGTGACAATATATTTGTAGCTCAAGTATATGTCGATGACATAATTTGTGGCTCAAATAATAAGGGCTATTTAAATGAGTTCATTGGACACATGGAGAGTGAATTTGAGATGAGTCTAGTGGGAGAGTTGACTTTCTTCCTTGGACTTGAAATCAAGCAAACTCGCGATGGTATCCATGTGCACCAATCAAAGTATACACATGAAATGCTTCGAAAATTCAATATGAGTGATTCGAAAGAGGTAACCACTCCCATGGCTACAAACACAAGATTAGACAATGATGAGAGTGGTAAACCCGTTGATCTAACTCAATATCGAAGCATGATAGGTAGTTTGCTATACCTCACAGCTAGTCGACCAGATATACTATTTGCTGTAGGTATGTGCGCTAGATATCAAGTCTGTGCCAAGGAATCTCACCTAATTGCTGTTAAGCGAATTTTGAGATATCTCAAGGGTACAATTGGTGTAGGTCTTTGGTATCCCCGTACCGAATCTTTTGATTTGATGGGCTATACGGATTCCGACTACGCTGGATGTAAGTTGGACCGGAAGAGCACTAGTGGGGGCTGCCAATTCTTAGGATCGTCTTTAGTAAGTTGGTCGAGTCGGAAGCAACATTGTGTTGCTCTTTCCACTACCGAGGCAGAATATATCGCCATGGGAGAGAGTATATCGCAATTGTTGTGGATGATCCACACCTTAGAGGATTATGGATTGAGTTACAAGGGTGTGCAAGTGTTATGTGATAACATTAGCACAATCAACTTAACCAAGAATCCGATCCATCATTCTAGGACCAAACATATTGAAGTAAGACACCACTTCATTAGGGATCATGTAGCTAGGGGGAACATCATACTCTCTTATGTAGAGTCAAAGTCAAACCTAGCTGACATTTTCACTAAACCACTTCCCGAGAATGAATTTAGTTTCCTAAGACGGGAGTTGGGAATGTGTCGCGCTTCATGATGTTCAAATTGCGGTCAAAACCCTTCATGATTATTTCGAAATTGTTGGGAAACAATTGGGTAACTTTGGGAACATCTCACACAAACTGTAAGGGTTAACAAAACGTTTTTGTTTGCTAGATAGGGTGAGATGTTAGGTTTAACTCAATTTCTCAAAATGTCATTGCATCCCTTGAGGAATTAAGTTAACGAGATAATAATCACGGTGGTGACCAAGTATGGGGAAAACCATTGCATAACATATGTGTATATGGCTCCATGATCATACTTGGACATTCCAATCAAGGCAACTTGATTGGAAACTTGAATTTGGAATCAAAACTTTGTTGAATTTGCTTGATTGATTGTTGAATGAGTTTGACTCCATTTGGATGGGTCAAAGTGTTTGTTGAACCTATAAGGACTTTTGATTCTTGTTCA
Source organism: Boesenbergia rotunda (assembly GCA_024364735.1). Classification (NCBI taxonomy): domain Eukaryota; kingdom Viridiplantae; phylum Streptophyta; class Magnoliopsida; order Zingiberales; family Zingiberaceae; genus Boesenbergia; species Boesenbergia rotunda. The sequence continues at coordinate 70,569 of JAGFNQ010004117.1, read as the reverse complement.
GGGATCAATTTTAGTCATAAAATCATGTACAAGTTCGACAAAGTCCATCAAAACTCGTTTGGAAAATTCAGAAGTTCTGAAACTGAACATTTCAGTTCGTATCAGGAACCCTGATCGGTCACCGGACCGATCAGGCATAGGGTTGATCGGTCCCTAGACCGATCTGACCCCTTCCTGTGGTGTTCGGTCCACAGACCGATCTGCGAGGCAAGCCGTGATCTCCCGGAATCTGACTAAGTGTACTGAGCTAGCCTGGATCGGTCTCCGGACCGATCTGGCACCCTGTGGGGATCGGTCCACAGACCGATCAGGGAGCTCAGAGGTTTCTCTCCAGACCCTACTGATCGAATCCTGATCGGTCACCAGACCGATCAGGAGTGCGTCTGATCGGTCATCCGACCGATCAGGCCCATGCCAGTCCGATCAGGCTATAGCCTGATCGGTCTGGACGCGATCAGATCGAACGGTGATCCGTTCAAACGCATTAAATTTTGGTTGGTGGACCGATCCACCAACCGATTAACTCTCTCCAAACCCTCTTTTCCCGAACCCTAGCGCCGAAACACCCTCCTCTGCGCGACTTGCTTGTGCGAGAAAACCCTCCTGCGTGTCTTTCTTCCTCGCGTGAGCGTGAGTGTGAGTCTCGTGCGCGTTCCTCTCTCGCAGAAACAGTCTGCGATTTTCTCTTGCGCCGAGTTTCTCCTTGCGAGTTCTTCCGATCCAAGAATCTTCTCAATGGCGCCTAAGTAAGTTGTTAGTTTCGATTTTCTTGTAAATCAGTTCATAAAACTTTGTTTTGGAGCTAACCATGTCTTTGCCTCTGTTCTTGCTGTTGTGCCGTGACCCCTATATTTGCCGTAACCCCACCTTTCTTCAAATTTCTCCTTATTTCATGTCTATCTTTTGATTGGGTATTATCTATGATGATCAACTCTTGTATGTGTGATTCAACCCATGTCCATCTTACCAAATCATTTGAATTCTGATGTGTATGATCAATTCGACTCTTTAGAAAATCTGCTAGGGGAAAGGAGGTAGCGGAGGGTAGTTCAAGGGGGAAAACTCCCTCGTCGTCTGCACCTTCCAGAAGGCCCCAGCCTTCTTCTAGCTCTCGATTCCCCAATGCGGCCTGTGAACAGGCCTTTCAAGCAAGGACCTTCAAATTATTACCTTGCAGATCCATTGATGCTCCTTTCCTAACGGAGTTCTGTCCCTCGGTCATGGAGATTGTCACTTACTACAATCTGGGTTTTCTTCTCTCCCTGGAACGGACCATAAACTATGACCTTGTATCTGAATTCTACAACAACCTCCAACAAGGTCCTCAAGGGGGATTCGAGTTCACTACTCGTGTCGGGAAGATGAACCTCGATTTCTCATACGAGATTCTAGCTGAGTACTTGGGTGGTCGACGATCACCTAACCTCTATTCGCTTTATCCGGAGCTCCCTGATCCTCTGTTGGCCCCGTTCACAGATACTACCCCTGATTCTATCTATCAGCACTTCTTTGGTCACCCTCGCCCTGCCGGGCTTGATGAGTTGGGTCCAGTGTTTCCTACCTTTGCAGCTCTCCGCCTTGCTCCAGCTGATTATGTCCTTTTCAAGATCATTACGAATTGTATTTTGCCCATTACTTCAAAGCCGTTGGCCGAGATCCGTCCCTACCACTGTCTCATGCTCTACGGCATGCATTGCCGGATGGACTTTGACATCATGGAGAGCATTTTTCAGTCTATCCTATCCTACCGTGAGCCTAGCCGTCGCACGGTTTATATGCCTTTTGGTCACCTCATCACTGATTGGCTTATGTCAGTTGGTGTTGATGTCACCAAGGGCAGGACCATGCCCATGGTTAGGCAAGATTGTCGTTTGGGTCGACGGGCTTTTGCAAAGTCTGGTATGATCATTCGTGAGCATGATGGGGTCTTGGTGTGGAAGGATGGACGCGGACTTGGTGAGCTGCCTGGCGGAGCACCACATTTTCAGGCACCACACGATGCTCCTCCTGCTGACGACGAGTATGACGACGAGCCGGAGCCAGATCTTCGGTGGCAGATCGCGGAGCTGGATCAGACCTTCCAGCAGGATTTTCAGTTGCGCGAGGCTTACCGCGAGGAGACCCGATCACGATTCAGCTCTATTGAGCACAGACTGACCAGGATCGAGACCGAGGTCTCAGGGACCCGCACACTCCAGCAGACATGGTATGATGAGTGGCGCAGCCACACATTTCCTGGAGGTGCACCTTCTGTGAGTACTACACCAGGGTCCTTGGCTCCTACTGATGCCACGATGGATGACCTCATGCGAGATGACGACCCTCCCACTGACACTTGAGCTTGGATGCCTGCTGTCTTATCATGATCTACGGATTTGACTATGATACTTTAGGGCTGTATGCCCTGTGACTTGATTGTTGTGATCTTGTGTCACATGTATTTTGCTACTTGTCTGGATGACTTATGTTTTGACTTATCTGACTTTGTTTCACATGCCTATCTGATATTAGTATATCTATTGTTGATGCCATGTTGTTTATATGCCTATGATCTGCATGATTGATCCATTGCCATGTTCATGCGTACACTGCCATGTTTACTTGATACTTATGAATATTATGGCATGTTCTGTGATCTTATACTTCATACGCATATGATGCATGTGCTTGCTATGTCTTGTGATACCTTTTCACATGCGGTCGTATGATTAGTCCACAAACTATCACATCTTTGTTGATTTGGGATACCCCTAGGGTTGAGGGGGAGTTTGTTTAAATCTTAACAGCCCCTCTAGCTCCTTTTCGGTGTTCGACAAAGGGGGAGAGTGTGGATTGGTTAAGTTTAGAATGACCATGTTGTAGGGGGAGGATCTGGATTCCCCTATGATTCTAAAGTTGGAATATTGATTGAAATCCCTAAACTTAAAATCGGATTGTCAAACAACAAAAAGGGGGAGATTGTTGATGCAGTCTGGCCCTGATTGTTGTTTTGGTGTTGACATCGATTTTAGTTTAGGTTGATTATGATGATTATGATTAAGTCCTGATCGGGGATCAGGCAAGGGATGGAAAATCCTAGTCTGGAGGGCTAGGTGTTGAAAATCCTACCTGGAGGGTTAGGTGTGGAAAATCCTAGCTTGGAGGGCTAGGTGTTGGAAAAGTCCTAATTCGGAAAGGTTGGGTGAAAAGTCCTAGCTTGGAGGGCTAGGTGAAAAGTCCTAACCTGGAGGGTTAGGTGCAAATTCCCATCCTGGAGAATTAGGTGAAAAAGTCCTGGCTTGGAGGGTCAGGTGCCTAGCTTGGAGGGCTAGGTTGGATGATGTTCTAACTCGGAAGGGTTGGGTGAAAAGTCCTAGCTTGGAGGGCTAGGTGAAAAGTCCTAGCTTGGAGGGCTAGGTGAAAAGTCCTAACTTGGAGGGTTAGGTGCAAATTCCCAACTTGGAGAGTTAGATGGAAAATCCTTAGCTTGGAGGGCTAAGGTGGATGGAAACTTAGCTTGGAGGGCTGAGTTTGAGTCCCTGGATCGGTCTGGTGATCGATCAGGGATTTTGGCACGCTGCTCCTTCGTGGATCGGTCTGGTGACCGATCCAGCGATGACTGATCGGTCGGGCGACCGATCAGGGAGCACACAGTGAGGTTGGGAACCTACTGTGTTGCTCCTGATCGATCTGGTGACCGATCAGGGAGTATGCGTTTCACCCATTGACTGGCTCCTGATCGGTCTGGTGACCGATCAGGGAGCGAGCAGTGAGGTTGAGTTCTCTTGCTGAACTGCTCCTGATCGGTCTGGTGACCGATCAGGTTTACTGTGCAGATCGTTCCGGAGAACGATCAAGCGTCGCAGGTTCCTCTCTATGATCGATCAGGACGGAGCCTGATCGGTCTGGTCAGGTTCTGATCGGTCTGGTGACCGATCAGGAGGCTGCCTGATCGGTCAGGTGACCGATCAGAAGGCTTAGCCTGCGAAACTCAGAAATCGCTCAATATAAGGGTGGATCGGTCCGATGAACGATCCACGACCTGGGATCGGTCTGGTGATCGGTCCAGGAGAATCTCAAGGAAATCGCGATTTCTGATTGAGCGTTGGGGATCGATCAGGACGGAGCCTGATCGGTCTGGAACCAGCCTGATCGGTCTGGTGACCGATCAGGATGCTCTCTGATCGGTCCGGTGACCGATCACTTTAATTCAAATTGCATTGTCAGACGCTCTGATCGCGTCTGAACACAACCGATTCGCTGCCACTTTCCTCTGATATTTGATATGCTGCTTGATTTGCTGCTCTAATACTCTGAGTAAGTTTCAGGTGACAGGGGAGGATTCAAACACTCAAGGAGAAGTCAAAGAGAGCTTTCCTTGGAGCAGGTTTGTCCCTTTCTCCACACAGGTTGCAACGGCTGGATGCAGGACTGAAGCTGCTGACTGAAGCTTGGCTGAGGGAGCTCAGGAAGTTCAGTTAGGGTTCAGTGTAGCTGGCGCGTTGGCAGTGAGGCAGCTGGAGGCTGCTGGAGATGAGATCATCTGTTGCTTAGCGGAGAAACAAAAGGAACGAGAGTTGTAGTGTTCAGTATTGATCGAATCAAGTCTTGTGCTCTTGAGTTCCTGTGTTTTTGAGTTCTTCACATCAAGCTTGTTGTTCTTGAGTTCTTCAATCATTCTGAGCAAGCTATTGAGAAGCAATCATCATACTTGAGCACTTGAAGGAGAAGACAAGAGGCTTGGAGTCCGACAGTGGGAAGACACGGAGAAGGGTTCTTGCGTGAGATCGCCACTGGGTGGATCTCAGGGAAGCTTGCTGTGTTTTTGTCCTTGCTAAGTGTTTGAGTAAGATCCTTCTTGTTGTTTCTTTGTGCTCATTCTATATCATTGTTTGAAACACACTGTGGGGAGGTTTCTCCACCGAGAAGGAAGTTGCTTCATATCCGGTGATCACCGGGGCTTGATCTGCCGACGATCAAGGGATCGCCCACCTTAAGGGCACGCCAAGAAGTAGGGGCAAGTTATCCCCGAACCTTGTAAAATCTCCTTGTTAGCGATCTTGCTAATCTTGCTAGTTAGGTTTCGGTTTTAGTTTCTGCAAGTTTTGTTTTCCCATACTTCCGCTGTGCTTTTAACAACTTCAAGTGCAGAAACTTGATAACTCTTCAAAGAAGAAGTGATTGGCTATATTCACCCCCCTCTCTAGCCATCTCGTTCCCAACATTTACGACGTCCAAAATAAGTGGATTAAGTCTCCTTTGTGGCTGCCTCACGGGTTTTACATTTTCTTCCAAGAATATCCTGTGCATACAGAGAGCTGGGCTAATACCTGATATATCTGATAAAGTCCATCCAATCGCCTTCTTGTAATGCCTCAGGACTTGCAATAATTTCTCTTCCTGCTCTGACTCCAAATGCTGTGCAATAATAACTGGAAAATTCTGCTCCTCTCCTAGGTACACATACTTCAGATGATCTGGAAGTGGCTTAAGCTCAATTTGTCCCTGCTCAGTGGGTATGAGTGATCCTTGGGGCTCTGTGCAATCCCCTACACTACCATACCTGTGCTCTGAGTCCTCTGAAATCTCAGTAGAAGTAAGTGATCCTTGGGGCTCTGTGCAATCCCCTACACATAGAAAATCTTCACCAGCTGGAAGTGAATCTGAAATAAACTCTGAAATATCCTCAGTGTCAATAGCAAGTACTCCTTCAGCCTCCTCTGCAGATATATCTCCTCCAGAAAAATCATGTGAAAATCCCTCAACCACTGAATCTGTATCAACCAGTCCATCCAGAATGTCAATGCTCATAATAGAATGATCTTCCCTAGGGTACTTCATAGCATCGAAAATACTAAACTGGACTACTGTGTCCCCCACTTCCATCGAGAGTGTGCCAGCATAAACATCAATTTTGGTTCTGGCAGTCTTCAGAAAAGGCCTCCTAAGGATGAGTGGGGATATATGTGCAAGATAGTCTCCTTTCATGTCTAGAATGTAGAAGTCTGCAGGGAAAATCAACTCCTTAACTTTTACCAAAACATCTTCAATAACTCCTGCTAGATGGGTCTGGCTTCTGTTTGCTAGCTGAATTACAACTCCAGTGGGCTGTAAAGGACTAATGTCAAGCATCTGAAAGACTGATCTAGGCATTACAATGATGGAGGCTCCCAAGTCTAGCATAGCATCATAAAACATAGTCCTCCCTATCTCACATGATATAGTAAAAACTCCAGGGTCTTCACACTTTTGAGGTATGGCATGGATGAGTGCTGAAACATTTTTCCCCAAGCTGACCAACTCATTCTCCTTAAGCTTCTTCTTGTGAACACATAAATCTTTCAGGAATTTTGCATACTTAGGAATCTGTTTAATCATGGTCAACATGGGTACATTAACTTCTACTTTGCTAAACAATTTTACAAGCTCATTGTATTCTTTGGTTTTCTCCTCCTCCACTTGTCTTTTGGCTTGAGTTCTCTGTTGTGGAAAAGGCAAGGGAACCCTCATTTCTTCCTCTTGAACTGAATGTGGAAGGGCTGAATTTTGAGCTGCTGTCCCACTTGATGTAGCTGCTGTGAGATTTGTTTCGCCACTGATTTCTCCCTTATTTTCCACCAAAATCACAGGATTACTTGGTGAGGGAGTTGAGCATGGACTAGGGGTGGAACCAACTAATTTTGAAGTGATTCTAGGGCTGATTGGTGCTGAAATTGTAGGTGTTGCCCTGTTTTCAGAAAAAACTGCTCTTGGACCTTTTTTAGTTGAAGTAACCTTCCCACTCCTCGAAGTAATAGCGCTAACGTTTCCCTTTGGATTGGGAGTAGCTTGAGAAGGTAGTTGGCCTGATCCTTGAGCTTGACTTTGATTAATCCCACTAGCCAATTGTCCAATTTGCCTTTCGATGTTTTGTAAGGCGCCAAAAATATTGCCTTGCTGTGATTGTTGGAATGGGGATTGTTGGGGCTGGTAGGAGGGCTGAAATTGTTGCTGAAATGGCTGATAATTAGGCTGGAATGATGGTTGAACTTGCTGAGAAGTAAAGCCTTGAAAATTCTGATTTTGAAGTGGGAATGGTTGTGGTGAAGATTGAAACTGAGTGGGCTGAAATCCTTGATTTTGTAGCTGAAAATTTTGATTCCAAGGATAGAAACTTTGCTGCGGTTGTTGGAAATGTTGCTGTAAGGGTTGATATTGCTGTGGAAAATTCAAATTCCCTTGGAAACCTTGTTGATTCCCTTGAAACGGTTGCTGGAAATTTTGAAATGTTGGCTGGAATTGCTGATTTTGGGGCTGGAATTGCAGATTTTGATGCTGAGATTGCTATGGTTGCTGGAAGGTTTGTTGCGGCTGCTGAAATTGTTGTTGTTGCGGGTTCTGTTGGTAGAAAGAATTCTCATATCTCAGATTTGGATGATCCCTCCAACCAGGGTTATACGTAAAGGAGTAGGGATTATTCCAGGCTTGAAATTGTCCCCTAACCAATGCCGCTATTGTCTCATCTTGTTGGAGGTTGGGACATGAATCTGAATTATGTTCTTGACTAGAGCAAATACCACATACCCTCACAACTTGGCTTGATTGTGGAAGTATCGAAAAGTTGGAATTTTGGCTTGCATTATTAAGATTCATCTGCTTTATCAATGATGTGAGCTCTACCAATGAATTCTTGATTTCTTTCTGCTCATTTGAAGCCACCTGGACCTCATTCACTCCTCTGGTGGACAATGCTCTGCTTCCAAACTGCTGAGAAATTTCTGCCATGTTTGAAATAAGCTCCCTAGCTTGATCTGGCATTTTGTTAACTAGGGCTCCTCCAGCTGCGGCATCTATCATGATCCTATCCATTTGCAATAATCCCTCGTAGAAATACTGAATGAGGAGCTGCTCGCTAATCTGATGCTGTGGGCAACTGGAACAAAGCTTGTTAAATCTCTCCCAGTAGTCATAAAGTGTCTCTCCCACCACTTGCTGTATATCACATATACTCTTTCTGATGATTGCAGTTCTGGAGGCTGGGAAATATTTTTCTAGAAATGCCTTCTTCATGGAAATCCAGCTAGACACGTGCCCAGTAGGTAAATAGTAAAACCAATCCTTTGCTGCTCCAGTCAAGGAAAATGGAAAAGCCCTCAGCTTGATGTCTTCCTCCGAAATACCCTGAGGTTTCATAGTAGAGCAGACAACGTGAAACTCATGCAAGTGTCTGTTGGGGTCCTTCCCAGACTGTCCTTGAAATTTAGGTAACAAGTGGATGAGTCCAGATCTAAGCTCAAAATCACCCGTCAGCTCTGGATAAGCAATACTGGAGTACTGAAATGTGTCATCTGGTGCTGCAAGTTCTTTCATGGTCTTCTGGTGGTCTGTCATGATACTGCCTGAATAAGTAGGAATAGACTGAAGAGGAGGAATATTAATAGCCTCTGAAAATATGCCTTGGTTCCTCCTTGCTCTAAAAGTTCTCTCAATTTCAGGATCAAATTCTTCGAGATCACCTCCTGCAGACCTGGTCATAAAATAAACAAATCGCAGCAAATGTGTATGGAAAAATAAAGCAGATAAAATTGATCAAAAGATATGGTAGTAAGCACACAAATGAATCAAGAGAAATATGAAATAAGCTCACAAGCAAAAATCAAACAAACTCAACTAGTAGTGTCCCCGGCAACGGCGCCAAAAATTTGATGGACCCAAAAGAGGTTGTCACGAATGTGGGTCTCAAATTTAGATATTTGTAAAGCTGGAAACCCTTTTTGCTAACAAGGATAAAAATGTAGTAAAGGGGCCACAGGTCGTATTTTTCCTAGAGCTAGTTAAGGTTGTTCGATTCAAGCTCGAGTTTATGTGTCGTTGATTGTTTTTGGGGTTTCAAATAAAACTTGGGTTTTGTTTCAATTAGAAATGAAAACTCAATGAAAAGAAAGAAACTTAACTAAATGAACTAAACAAGGTAATGACAACTAATGAACTCAACTAAGTGTGAATTTAATCGACCAATGCAAAGTAGCCAAACTTGGAGAACAAATTTGATATTAAATGCAATCCAAATGCTAAGCAAATGAATAAAAGCAGTGCTGGCAATTTTCGGAAGCAAATAAACTTAAAACAAATGTTAGCTACATAATTCAGCAATCAAACTAGTGCAAGAACTTAATTCAGCAATCAAACTTTAAACAAACAAAACACAAGCTAGTTACAAAATTTGGAAGCAAACAAATGCAGAGAAAGTCCAGAACAACCTAATACAATACTAACTGATTTCAAGCATCATAGCACACTAGAATTTGCATTTGACTTGACACCAATCAATGCCGTAGCTTAATCTTGATACACAGAGACGAAGTGAAACAAGCTTGATACGCAAGAGAGATACTTGTGTGCCAAAAGCTAATTCTAAATGCAGAGCTCTAAACTGACCATTCCAAAATGAAAACTGATCGATCCAACTTGTAAAACAAAGCTGATAGTAAAATGCTATGCATGAATGAGAGAAGAAATTCAGAAATGAAATCAGAAATTCAAGAACAAACTCAATGCAATGAAATGCAGAATTTCAGAGACCGAATTGGATGCTAAACCAAACAAAGCAATTGATTTCAAGTGCTTGAATCTAAAATTCAGATAAGGTTCAGAAGAGCTATGTCTACTTGACACAAATTTCAGAGAATATAACTAAATCTTGCAAAGGGTGAAACTGAATACTTGCAGAAATAGAAACTGATAAATGCAGAAATTAGAGTCAAAGCAATTGCAAGAACAAACAGATGCAAGTTGAATTCAAGTGCACTAAGCTAGAGTTCAGAGAAGCTTAAGAAAAATTATTGTTTAATTGACACAAATTGCCGAAATAATAAACTAAAGTGTTGCCGAAGTGGAGTTGATACGCAAACTGAAACTGGCACGCAACAAGCTGAAATGCATAAATGAAACTACATGCAAGCAAACTTAGATCAAATGCATTAACACACTAACAGTTATCTCTAATTTCAAGAATTAAAACTGGATACAAATTGAAATTGAAGTAAACTGCAGAATTCAGAAATGAAAGCAGATACGCAAGACAGGAAACCGAAAACTGATACGAACAGCAGAAATGCAAACTGAAATTAAAGCAATTGTTCACTAGACAAGTAATCTAGCTAATAAGATGCAGAATTGAAACCTAATTAAGGCAGAGACAATTTAGAAAAGACAACTAAAGCAACTGATACAAAGTGCAGAAATGAAAATTGCTTGCAGAAATCGAAATTACAGCTAATAACAGAAATGCATTAAGAAAACTAGCATCGATCCCTTCCCTTAGCTCCAGATCTTCTTGCCGTCACACAAGAGTGAGCCTCGAACCCCTTAGCTCCACAGATCGCTGGAAATCTCACTCTGCGAATCAATCCAACTTAACTCTGCTCAAATCTGAAGAATCAATCCGATCCCCTCGATCTCGCTATGCTGAATGGCGATGATGATTTGGAGATGATCAGAGCACTCCAGAGGACCCTCCAGATAGCTCAGATGGATGGAAATGACACACAAACGAGATCCAAGCAATCAAATTACAGATCTGACGAAACCCTCAATCAGCTCTGTTCTTGGGCGAAATGGAGCTGGAATCTTCACGGAGAAATCTCCCAACGATCTAGAACTGGATCTAACATCGAAATCGATTTGGTCATGCCCTCTGATGAAGAAAATTATAGAAAAAAATAGTGAAGGAAGAACGAAGAAACTGAGCTCGGCGAAGACGTGACACCGTGCTCGGGGGCTGATCAGCAGTTTATATAGTTAAGCAATGGACGGTCCAGATTAACTTAACTCCATCCAACGGCTAGATCTCATCCGATCTGAACCAAAATTTGATGATGTTGATCAAGGATCAGGATTTGTCTCTCAGTAGCTCAGATCTTCCAGATTTGCAGCGGATGGCTCAGATCAACCTGATCATTGAATGGGCGGTCTAGATTCCTCCTGAGCTTGATCCAACGGCTGAATGATCTTTGATTTGAATGAAACCTTCAGATCTTGATCTGAGTGCTTGATTAGCCTTAACCCTAGCTCGGATTGCCTCAAAGGTTCTCAGATGGCTCAGATCTAGCTATTTTTGAATCGGACGGCCCATATTAGTCGGATGCTTGATAACTCGATCCAGTCCACTTCTGACTCACGTTTGACCCATCATGACCTAGGTCCATGATCCTTCCAAGCCTATAAAAGTAGATTAACAATTAAGTGCCAAAATATTTCCAATGTGACAAGATTTACAATAAAACCCAAAAAATAGAATAAATTCATAAACCTAGGATAAATTCAATATTAAGCAAGTAAAATATGGGTCAAACATGAATTTTAGAATCTGAAATGATCAACAAAATAGTACTTATCACCTCCCCCTCAAAACATGCTCTAACCCTCTATCATTGCACCAACAATGATTTTTGAGTTCCTAAAACTTTTGGAAATCTCAACTTGAGGTTATGAGATTTTGATATTCAAAACTTGAATCAAAACCTCTCTCTAACCCTATAAGTTTCACCAAACAAACTCCATTTTTGATTTCACAATGAAATTTACCCAAATATACTTATGAAAGTAATTCAAGGGGCTATGGATTGTTAGATTACTCAAAATTCGATTAACTGACTTAAAACAAACAGTTTCAGTCATGCCAATCGATTGGTATTGGATCCCAATCGATTAAACTAGCCTTAATCGATCAACTGATCGATTACAACTGCCCTTAATCGATCAACGAATCGATTACGCGAGCTTCTGTGCTCGCAGATAGGATCTCCCAATCGATTGACCAATCGATTGGGTACTATCCTAATCGATCATCCGATCGATTGAGAGTTTCTGATTTCTGAAATCAATTTCAGTCCAAATTTCAAAAACACCTAAATAATTCTACAAAATTTGAAAAATCTCGAAATTTTGTGTAGACATTATTTATGACATATACTACCAAGAAAAAATAATTTTATATGAAAATACCTCTCTTTTTCAAAGATTAACAGAAAAATGAAAACCATTGACATACTTCAATGTTTCACTCTATTTTGTATCCAATTCATCAATGATGAGATCTATCAAAACATAGTCTTCACTAAGATTTTCCAAGATAGTTTTGAAATAGATTTCAAAAACAATTTCCAACCATGTTCCTTGGGCCAAATACACGACTTGTACATTAGCTTTCCCAATGATTGGAGTTCATTTACATTCATGTTTTGATGAACCTAAAACTCAATATGATGCACATTAATTAACATCTTGAGTTTCATTCATCACCCTAACATCTCACTTATTTCTAATGTATCTCAAAATACACGCAAGTCAACTTATGATTTTGGTGAGATGTGAAAATCATGTTCTCCCTAAACTATGGTTTCATGCATTTCTACCTAGGCATTATAAACTTTGATCATTCACCTAGAATATCAATTAATGTCAATGTCCTTAATTTTAATAATAATAATTAAATCAATACATGATAATAACCATGACATACATCATATGAGAATTAAAAAAATATTATAACTAGATGATGTATGTATGACATGACATGTGATACTTTCATAAATTAAAATATGAATGATGAATTATGATGTCATGGCATGTGATAGGGCATACAAAACATGGCATAGTAGCACAAAAGAAAATACCTAGATTTCCTATCTAAGTATCAATAACTCATTGCTAAGCCATTGATAATCCTAATTTTGCCCCTAATTTCCAAGATAATGTCAAAAATCCCCAACTTGGCCTATCTTTGGATTTTAACCTAGTTGTGCCAATTTTATTAAGTTCAATCTTTCAAAAATATAGTTTGACACAAATTTTACTCCTCCTAGAGTAAACAAATGACTCCATTTTCAAGGGTAGTAACTCCTTGAAAATGCCCCAAAGTGCCAACTTCATCAAGGTTGGGTTAACTACCCGTCCAATTTGAGTTGACACTCCCTAGACCTATCTAGGGTGTGGCGAACACACTTTTAGAAACCCAAAACCTATTGGTGCTCCTTGGGTGTTCTAGGTATTCATTAGAGATAACTTCCCTTGATATCTTCCTAATGACTTTTCTAGGCTTCTCCGAAGCCTTAGTAATGTTGGTCTTGTCTTGGTCAACCCTAGGGATGGCTTCCCTTGTGGCCTTGACTTGACTCCTTGACCTAGATTGAGTCTCATACCTATATGGAACTCTATGATAAGATGAACCATCATTCTTAGTTTTAGGTTTGTATCTCAAACCTTTCTTGCTCCTAGAGGGTCCTTGATTTCCTAAATCTAGGTTTTGATCCTTAGATCCCTTAAAGAAATTTTTCTATTCTTTTTAGGGATTTTTCTAATGTTTCAAGTTTTGACCTCAATTATTACTTTCTCAAGGCTTGGTTTTCTATGATTGACTTGGTGATTTTCTTCTTGGCCTTCGGTTGGGTAGGTCTACCATGAAATGTTCTAACTTGTTCCCTATCCTTAGATGTGGTAGTCCTAGCATGGAAGACTCTGTAGTTTTTCTTAGGTCTTTCATGTTGGTGGAGGGAGCACCATATCGAACCTTGTTTTGATATTGGCAAAGGATTCAAAGTTAAGTAATGTTTGTGATCTAACGATGTTACTAAGTGTGCAGAAAGAAGTTCTAGCGAAGGACTGCTAGGCACCTAGCGAAGGGCTGTTATAGGAGTTGAAGACCTGGCGAAGGACTGCTAGGCACCTGGCGAAGGACTGCCAGGAAACAAAGACCTGGCGAAGGGCTGCTAGGCACCTGGCGAAGGACTCCCAGGAAACAAAGTCCTAGCGAAGGGCTGCTAGGCACCTGGCGAAGGACTCCCAGGAAACAAAGTCCTAGCGAAGGGCTGCTAGGCACCTGGCGAAGGACTGCCAGGAAACAAAGACCTGGCGAAGGATTGCTAGGCACCTGGCGAAGGACTACCAGGAAACAAAGACCTGGCGAAGGGCTTCTAGGCACCTGGCGAAGGACTGCCAGGAATCGAAGACCTGGCGAAGGACTGCTAGGCACCTGGCGAAGGACTGCTGGGCAAAAGTCCAACCGAAGGAGCCGGTTAGCAAAAGGTAAATTCTCCTGAGAGGAGTAGGTGAGGACGCATTCCCCGTCGAGGGAACAGTAGGCGTCGGCTCGACCTAGGGTTCCATTTTGGAGACCCAAAGTCAGAACCAAGACAGCTACGGCTGTAAAAATCACTAACATTCTTGCTTTATTATGTTTGGTACTAACCCTGGATGCAGGACCGAAGGAATTAGTTTTTGCAGCTCAAAACGCCCCAAAGGAAAAGGGCAGCAGCTGGGTTAGGCGCCCGGGAGGTCCCGGGCGCCCAAGGCCAAGGCCAAACGAGAAGTTGAGCAAGAGTTGCTTCGGAAGCTCACTGGGGCAGGCGCCCTCAAGCTCCCGGGCGCCCCCATGGTCCCGGGCACCCCAGATGCCTCAGGCGCCCTGGGCCCAAGCCAACGAAACGATAGAATTCAAGTCAGCCGAGAAGCCAGCAAACCAAGTCAACCCGGGCGCCCCCTGTGTCCCGGGCATCCCCGTCAGCTCCGAGCCCGATTCTGGAGGGATAAGCCTTGACCGAGCTTCGGATGAGGGTTCTCGGATCCGAAGGCACGTGTCAGGCGCCCCCAGCGTCCCGGGCGCCCCCAGGAGTGCTATAAAAGGTGTTCGACCCCCAAGGCTTCGAAATCAATTCTTCCAACGCCTCTACACTCTTCGACTCAAGCGCTCTGCTCCGGAAACCTCCGATCTCGAGATTCAAGCGCCGACGACGACCCTCCGCACCGAAGAATGATCTACACCGGGCGTCGGTAACAAAGAGCATAATTGTACTTTTTACTGCACTATTACTGTACAAATTTTTGTAATAACTTGCGCGATTATAGAATTGCCCGCAGTAAACGGTCAAGGACCGTGGGCCTTGGAGTAGGAGCTGACCACGACTCCGAACCAAGTAAAAAAACCTTGTGTTCGCGTTTGTTTTTTATTTCCGCTGCATAATTTCTCTCAATCTAATCCGAAACGGTTTTACGATATTCACCCCCCCCCCCTCTATCGTATTCTCTCGATCCATCATTTCATACCTCCTATTTTCATGATAAATAGCATTAAAATGATAATAATTATTTCTAGCATGTATATTATCATGATGAAAATAAGTACCATTACCTAATGGTACCTTAGTCTTGTTCTTTGAGGCTCCCCTTTGATTTGAGCTCCTCATTTTTGCCTTAGTCAGATCCTTCTCCTTTGGACATTGATTCTGATAATGTTTCTTTTGTTTGCATGAGAAACACACAATGTGCTTCTTATCCTTCTTTACCACGGGGCCGGCCTTCTTTGGCTTCTCCTTGGTCTTGGGTGCCACTTGCACCTTCTTCTTGACCAAATTAGGACACTTACTCTTATAGTGTCATTTTCGCCTACACTCAAAACAAATATTATGATCTTTATTTTTACAAATTGAAATAGTTATACCTTCATTGGGGTGTAGAGGTGGCACTTGATTCTTCTTCTTCTTTATTGACCTCGGATGATGATGTTGAGGTTTTTCTTTGATCCGATGTCAATGGTAAATTTTGCTCCCCCTCAATCCTTGAAGTGGAGGCTTCTTGAACATCATCTTCAGATGTTGAGCATCTCTCAACTTCCGAATCTTCTTCCTCTGATAAATCTTCCTCTTTGGATTTTTCTTGATTTGGTACAGTAGAGGGATCTTCATGAAGCTTTGCCAATTTACTCCAAAGTTCTTTGGCATCTTGAAATTCTCCAATTTTATCCAAGATGGTGCTTGGCAATAGATTGACCAATAACTTGGTCACTTTGTCGTTGGTCTCGCATCTCTTGATTTGCTCCTCATTACATTTGCTTTTCTTGAGGAGCTTTCCTTTGGTACTTGTTGGAGCTTTAAAACCCTCCAATAAAGCAAATCATTGCTCTATCTCCATTATGAAGAAATTTTCAATCTTTGACTTTCAAAGACTAAAATTTGCTTTGTCGAATGGTGGAGGTGCCCGGGTGTCATATCCGAACTCCATTTTTGAAGTTGAACCCTCTTAATGATGACTTCTTGAAATTAGGGTTTCTTCAAACTTCTTCTTCTTCCTCTAGCTCTTACTCTATTGGCGATGAGTCCAAAGAAGAGCAACCTCGCTCTGATACCACTTGTTAGGACCGGTAGAAGAGCTAGAGAGGGGGGGGTGATTAGCTCCGATCTTTGCTCGTTGATGATTTGTTACGGCGGAAGACTTGAGCAATGCTAACACCTCTATTTTACTTGGTATCCACCTCCTTGAGATGACTAATCCAAGGGTCCGCACTTCTCACTCTCTCATACACTATGAAAGATCTACTTCTTGAGGTGGAGAAACCTCTTACAAGCTTTCAAGAAGATACAACAAGAATCCAAGCAAAACACAAAAGAAATCTTATAAGATTTACACAACTTAGCTCTCTTTGCTCTCTTTGCTTTCCTTGCTATCTTCAAGCTTGGAATCACCTCTTGATCCTTGGTAATGCACTAGCACTAAGCTCCAAGGACTCACATGAAATGGCGATGAAGGAGGAGGAAGCTACGTGAGTGATGCCGAGCGAATGCCGCTTCAAACCTGCGTGAAAAACCTATATACCCGACGCCTAGGGTTCCCTAATCGATTGCCCAATCAATTACCACGTCAGACTTAGCCATTCAACAGCTAGTTTTTGAAGCTTAATCGATTAACCAATCGATTAAGAATAACCTTAATTGATTGCCGAATCGATTCAGTTTATTTCTGTGCTCTCGCGTAATACTGCGGTAATTGATCGCCCGATCGATTACCGGACCCCTTAATCGATTGACCAATCGATTAAGGGAAGGCCGAATCGATTGCCCAATCGATTCAACCACCTTTTGTTCTTGTAATAAAACTTTTCCAATCGATTAGTCAATGTATTACAACCCTCCTTAATCAATTGGCTAATATATTAAGGTCCACCTTAATCAATTAGCTAATGCATTAAGTGTCATATTAATCAATTAGCTAATACATTAAGGTCCTCGTTGCGCGAGAAGGCGACGCTATCCTTGAGGCCGGGGAGGAGGCTATTGAGCCACCGAAAGTGGCAGCTCTGGCCGGTGCGCTCTAGCCTGGTGCGCTTCGGCACCGCATCCCATTTTCCCACGCCGTGAGCCCGGATGTCCGCCGCCAGCACAGCCTCCTCCTCCGCCGTCCACGACCTTCTCTTCCTAGTTTTCTGCAGCGGCCCACCTCCTTCCGCCGGCGACGTGCGCGGTATTTGCGCATCCTGGGCTCCTCCCTCCGCCTCCATCGAGTGTGGATTGGTACGTAGTTCGTATTGGAATTTGGAAATAAGAAGAGTGCAGAGAGTTTGTATTTACAGAAGACGAACAGAATTAGTAAAATTAAGTTGTTGAGAAATATTTGGTAAAATATTTACGGAAATCTAATTAATAACATCTCGCGGATTAATCTGTCTTTTTTGTACATAAATAAAACTTGAACGTATTAATCAAATTAGATATTTCCATATTTGCCGAGACTAGGGCTAAACAAAAGTTAATTTGTCTGTGGTCTTTTTTTCTAGCGGACTTAAAAATTATTTGATTCCTATTTTAAATTAGCGAATCCAGTCGAACTCGAGTATTTTTTTTCCAACGGAATTCGAATAAATAATATTTTATTCGATCTGGCTAACCAAGCTCGAATTAAAGTCAGACTATTTTTATATAATTTAATTTAAATATACTAAAATTAAAATCCGAATAACTCCGATCAAAATTTAAATTTTTTAAATTATAATTTAATTTTTCTCAAATCACAATTTGAACGGAACTCGACACTAAGATTAGCCGCCGAAATCATCGGTCCCAAGTTTTTTGATCGCTAATGCATTAAATAGCGGAAATTTAGTAGTGCAACCTCAAATTTAATTTATTTTGAATATTCGACTCAAAATTATTTATATTTTTAAATTTTATATATATATATATATATATATATATATATATATATATATACACACACACATATACACACACGTTAACGCATCTAGATTTTCTTCCTGAGAAATGATTGAAATGATTTGCACAGTAAAAATATATGTCTCAGTGAAAATTTTGACAGTCAATTGACAGCACATCTGACGTTCGATTGCCGATCGGAGGATTGACGATCAGACACCATCGATGGCCTCCGATCACCGGCCTGAATTAAACTATACCTTGGGGGGTCATTGAATCTGTCGGGATCACCGACAATGGTGAATCCATCGGAATCGACGGTGAATGATGCGAGATTGCAATTGCGACGATTCTCGACAAGTTTACCTTGTCCCTCATGGTATAGTTTGATTCGGGATAGCGGCCGAAGGCTATCGACGGTGTCCAATCGACGATCGGACGTCGGACGTACCACCAACTCACCGTCAACATTTTCACTGAGGCATTCACCTTCACTGAGCATATCATTGCTCTTCCTTCCCCGTCCTCCCTCACCCGACGCCCTCCCGCGCCACGACAACCCTCTCCCTCCCTCGGCGAGACGAGCCCCGTGCCTCCCTCCTCGCCGCCCCTCCCTCACTGCGACGGTCTCTTTCTTTCGTCGTTCTCCTCGCCGAAATGCTCTCGCCACATTCTTGTCGATGGTCTCTTCCCTCTCTCGCCGCGACGAAGCTATGTTTTCCCTACGCGTCCCTCTCTTGCCGCAACAAGGTAGGTTTTCCCTTGCTCGGCAATTCATTACTCGAATGGATATATTTTGGAGCAGGAGAGGAGAGGTCACATTGATGAAATGCTCGATAGGATGATTTTGTCGAACTTCGAACACATTGATGAATAATGATGTTTTCTTACTTTTAGTTGGAGTTTTAGTGATTTAGTTGAAGGAGCATGTTTTAGTTTGGAATCAAGTCATCGACATATCTAAGACAAAGAATTTCCTATCATGAATAAATTATTCATAAATAAATAGTAAACGGAAGAATTAACACACCTGAAAGTGGTACCATATTAGCTATAGTTGCATGAATTTGTCATATTATGTCCAATAATTTTTTAGTTGTCATTGTTTTATTATATCATGATATATGGTATAAACTCTCCTTCCATACTTAATTTTTGATGTGTTTCATTACATTAATATTTTTTCCCCTTTTACTGTTTAGTCTATCCTAGATTTAGACACATATTTATTGATTATACAATATACTTAAATTAGGTATTAAAAATAATATGATTAAAGAAGCATTTGATTGAATTGTCCCCAAGAGTCAAATTATATAGAAGTCCTATAAAGATGAGTACTACATACAACGTAAGGGCTCTTTTAAATTGATATTTGTAAAACATTTCCTTCCTGATGATGCAGGATGATATCATAGTCTACCAAGTTATTGTTGTAACTATTCTGATTAGATATTTTTGATCAAAGTAGCTAAAAATCTTATTTGAGCATGATATATTTGGCAATTTGAATTGAGCATATTTCTATATCAACTAAGTTTAGGGTTTAGTGTATCTGTGAAATAAGTTATAGTTTTTATTTATTTATCTACTTATCTTTTCTCAAATATAATGTGACATTCTTCATAAATGGAAGAAAATAGAGTTAATGATTAAGAATACATTCTCCAAGTTGTAGAGGATCGAAAGCCAAAAATTCGGATGAAATTCTCATCACTAGAGGAGGCATATTCCTTCTATAACCAATATGCATGAGAAGTTGGATTTAATTCAAGGATAAACACGAGCAAGAAAAATAAGATGACAAATAAAGTGATGTGAAAACAAATTGTATATTTTAAAGAAGGGCATAGAAATCTAATGCGGGGGAATAAACATGAAAAAGTTGATCAGCTGACGAGGGAAAGAGCACGTGGCATATTTAGAACGGGTTGTAAGTCAAATATTACACTTGTCAAGAAACAGGCAGGATCTAATTAGGTTGTTAGTAACTTCATAGAAATCCATAATCATCCACTTTCGACTCCATCAAAGGTGCATTTGTTACGCTCACATCATAATGTTTCAGCAGAAAAAACCATTGACTAAATAGTTTTCAGAGGCCAATATACCAATTTGTCAGCAAATGCGATTATTGGAGATAGAATATGGAGGGTCTGAGGGGGTAGGTCACACAGAAAAAGATATTAGAAACATTGAGAAAAACCTATGGGATGCACAAAAGGGTATTGATGCCGAAACACTAATCGAGTTATTTACATCTGAGCAAGAGAAGAATTCATCTTTTTTCTTTGATTATGAGACTAATTCAAATAACAAATTTATTAGGTATTTTTGGGTTGATCATGTATCAAGGAGGGCATACAGTGTATTTGGTGATGTAGTTGTATTTGATACAACATATAACACCAACAAATATAGCTTGATTTTGGCACCATTTATACGAGTTAATCATCATCATCAGACAATTATTTTTGGTTGCGGATTCCTGAGTGATGAGAAAACTGAGTCTTTTGTTTGATTACTTAAGAAGTTCATAGAAGTCATGCCTAAAAGTCCACCAAATCTTATCATCACTGATTAGGATCCTGCTATGACGAAGGCCATTGAATAAGTTTTCCCTCAAACAGTGCATCGATATTGTTTGTCGCATATACTAAATAAATTCCCAGATAAATTACACCCTTTAATATTTCAAAACCACTATCAAAGCATAAAGAATGTCATTGCAAATTCTACAATTTGAGAAGTCATGGGAAAATGTTATCAAGTGTGCTAACTTGGAAAAAAATGATTAGTTGTCATTGATGTTTGAATTGCGACACAAGTGGGTGCCAATATATTTTAAGCATGTATTTTGTGCTGGAATGTCAAGTAGTCAGAGATCTGAAAGCTTACATTCATTTATCAAGAAGTATAAATCAAATAAGAACTCATTGATGGATTTTATCACCCGTATTAATTGGGCATTGAGACACCAAAAACATAATGAGTTAGTTGCAGATCATATTAATATAAATGAGCATTCTAGGATTAAGATAAACTGGTCAATAGAAACTCAAATGGTTAAGCTGTACACAAAAAAAAAGACTAGAGTTTCAAAGTGAACTGAGCGAGAGTCATGGTTATTATGTGTAAGAGGCATTTACAGGAGTTGACTCATTGGTTTACCATGTGATGAAATTTTAAAGTTGTTTTTCCTCCAAACCAGTGAGTCAACTCTTGTAAATTTAAGTTTGAGGGTATTCCATGTAGACATATGTTAGCTTTTTTCATATCAACCAAGTGTTTCATTTGTCGAGATCCAGATCCAAAAAAGTTTTTGATGTCGAGAGACTCAAGGTTATCCAATAAAACTTCACTATTAATTAATGATGCATCTTTGACTAATGAGGAGACAAACTTCTTGGATGAACAATTTGATTGTATCTACAACAAAATTCAAGAGATGAACATGAGTAGAACATACAGTGATGGAAGTCAAAGGAAGAGATCCATGGATCAGGGTCTTGGTATTATTTGTTAAGACCGGTAGGAGAGCTAGAGGGGGGTGATTAGCTTCAATTTGCTTGTTGAAGATTTGCCGTTATGGAAGACTCCAAGCAATGCTAACACCTTGATTTTACTTGGTATCCACCTCCTTGAGGTGACTAATCCAAGAATTCATTCTTCCTAACTCTCTCATACACTATGAAAGATCTCCTTCTTGAGGTAGAGAAACCTCTTACAAGCTTACAAGACGAAACACTGAAGAATAAGCAAATGCAATATAAATCTTTAAAGATTTTCACAACTTAGCTCTTTTTGCTTTTCTTGCTTTCTTCAAGCTTGAAATCGCCACTAAAAAAAATGAATAACGAGGTTTTTCCAACCTTGGGCGATTGGCCTGACCTCATGGTAGTTTCCCACCGGCCGCCAAGTTAAATCGAGAAGCGCTCGCAGTGGGCTGTCTAGAAGCTCAGCGTCCCAGGGTTCGCGCCCCATTTGGAGAAAAAATTCCTACAAATACGTCGTAGCTAGGGATCGAACCGAGGATGCCTGGGATAGTGACTAGTCGCCCTACCACAGCACTAAATTGGAATTGGTAAACTTTTTATAGTGACTAGCCCCACCGCCGAAACGGTCCCCTTATCAGAAACCCCCTTCCGGGATTTCTGGAGGCATAGTACCAATGGTTGAAAAGAGCATAATTATTGAAATAATATTTCGCATATTATTGGTAATAATATCTGAGTCAACAAATATTAGTCACTAAGAGAACTCGAACTCGGAACCTCAGGTAACATATGTCTCCATGCTTACCACGATGCCTAAGGTTCCCCAATCGATTAACACGTCAGACTTACCCGTTCAACTGCTATTTTTTGAAGCTTAATCGAATTGCCAATCGATTAAGAAGACCTTAATTGATTGCTAAATCGATTCAACACCTTTCTTTGCTCTCACGCAACACTGTTGTAATCGATTGCCCAATCGATTACCAGACACCTTAATCGATTGACCAATCGATTAAGAGAAGGCTGAATCGATTGCCCAATCGATTCAGCCAGCTTCTGTTCTCGCAACTCATTTGCTTCTTTAATCGATTACCCAATCAATTAAGAATACTTCTGATCGCGAGAAATCAACACCAATCGATTAACCCCAACCCTAACTTGTGTGCACAAGTCTAGGGTTCCTTTGCCTAACCCCGATCAACCGTGACCTGTTAGGACTTCCTTACCATGTGTCCGATCAACCATTTGACCAACTTGGATTTTCCATTGCCTAGTTCCCAACTAGGACTTAACCTGGTTCCCAACC
Organism: Boesenbergia rotunda; assembly: GCA_024364735.1. Taxonomy (NCBI): domain Eukaryota; kingdom Viridiplantae; phylum Streptophyta; class Magnoliopsida; order Zingiberales; family Zingiberaceae; genus Boesenbergia; species Boesenbergia rotunda. The sequence continues at coordinate 47,827 of JAGFNQ010004117.1, read as the reverse complement.
AGGTTTGCCTAACACTCAAGTTAGGTCTAGTTTCTCGGTAGACTTTGTTGGATCTTTGTCCGATTGCTAGAGGGGGTGAATAATAATTTTCGGCTTTGTTCTTCCTACGTTGTTAGTTGCACAAGCAGAAATACAAACAAAACAATAAACAATAAGAAAGCAATGCTAACAAGAAGAGATTACTTGGTATCCAACCCTAAAGGTGACTAATCCAAGAATCCTTCGGTGGATCACTCCCGAGATGACCTCTGGCTAGCCCTTGTCGCTCTTTGTGGGTGGAGAAACCTCGTCACAACACCTCGACAATATTTGAGCACCAAGACTACTATTTGGCCTTTAACCAAGACCAAATTCGTCAAACCTTTCAACCAACATGAAGTCCTCTCAAATAGAACTAAGGATGAAAACTCTTGCCACCAATCGACTGTTCCTAGGGCAGTCGACTTGTCCCACTGAAAATCGACCGTTGCAACCCCAACGTTCGAATTTTCAGCCAACTCACCAGCCGCTATTAGTCGACTGCTCCCAGGGCAGTCGATTGGTCCAGAGTTGACTGCATTCTGTGAGTTTTATCAGTCGACTGCCCCAAGGGCAGTCGACTGGTCCACTCACACACCTAAGGTTTCCCTTCCCGAGTACACTTCTCTCAGCACTCGAACTCTAGAATTTCCCGAGTACAATCACACAACACTCGTACCCTCACGACTCAACTGACTCCTCATCAGCAGCCTCGACTATTGCCTTCATGCCCTCTTCATCTTTGGCCCTCGTCCCTCGGATGCACACAAGCCTCCAACTTATCTCCATGCCATCCTTCACGTATGCCTCGAAGTCCGCGCCCCTCGGCTCATCGTCCTTGCTATACCAAGGTCCCTCGGGTGCACACAAACCTCCATCTTGTCTCCATGCCACCCTTCACTGTACCGAAGCCATCCAGCCAAGTCCATATGTGTAACCTGCACAACCTGCACACTCACATACACATATCAAATACACAAAGGTAAACTTAACTTAAACTCTTTGCCTAAACATCAAAACTCATGGTCACTCCGGACCATAGATTGCATCAACAATCTCCCCTTTTTTTATGTTTGGCAATACATTTAAGTTAGGAAAAACAAATAGTAATACTAATGGTAAACAACCATTTGGACTTACACTGCCAAGACTCCATCTTGGACTTACACCGCCAATGCATATGCAAATGCAATCATGTATGGATCCTATCCTAAGGCATCCCACACCTAACCCTCCAAGTTAGGACTTTTCACCAAAACAGACTCTTTAAAGCTTCTCCAAATCTCCCTGCAACGGCTAGCTTCTCCAAAACGGGCTTTTTACCAGTCAACTGGTGCCAGCCAAACAACAGTCCAACGGCTCACTGCAACGGCTAGTTTTTGACTTTACCAGTCGACTGCTCCCAGGGCAGTCGACTGGTCCCCAGCCAAAAACATTTTGAGTTTCATCAGTCGACTGCCTCCCAGGGCAGTCGACTGGCAGTCGACTGGTCCACTCATACACCTAAGGTTATACTTCCCGAGTACATTTCACTCCGCACTCGAACCCTAGGATTTCCCGAGTACAATCACACAGCACTCGTACCCTCACGACTCAACTGACTCCTTATCAGCAGCCTCGACTATTGCCTTCGCACCCTCTTCATCTTCGGCTCCCGTCCCTCGGATACACTCAAGCCTCCATCTTGCCTCCATGCAATCCTTCAAGCATGCCTCGAAGTCCGCGCCCCTCGGCTCATCGTCCCTGCTCTATCAAGGTATCTCGGGTGCACACAAGCCTTCAGTTTGTCTCCATGCCACCCTTCACCGTACCGAGGTCGTCCAGCTGAATCAATATGTGTAATCTGCACAACCTGCACACTCACATACACATATCAAATACACAAGGGTATACACAAGGGTAAACCTAACTTAAACCCTTTACCCAAACATCAAAACTCATGATCACTCCGGATCACAGATTGCCTCAACAATCTCCCCCTTTTTGATGTTTGGCAATACATTTAAGTTAGGGAAAACAAATAGTATAGAATAACAATAAAAATGCTAAAACAAACAACTGGACTTACGTTGCCAAGACTCCATCTTGGACTTACACCGCCAATGCATATGCAATGCATACATGGATCCTATCCCAAGGCTCCCCACACCTAACCCTCCAAGTTAGGACTTTTTCACACCTAGCCCTCCAAGCTAGGACTTTTCCACACCTAGCCCTCCAAGCTAGGACTTTTCCACACCTAACCCTCCAAGTTAGGACTTTTCACACCTAACCCTCCAAGTTAGGATTTTTCACCGAAACAGACTTTTTAAAGCTTCTCCAAAGCTCCCCCTATATTGGACTTACAAAGGCTTTTTAAGAACCCCTCCAAGGTTCCCCTTACGCCAAAAATGGAGCAATCATGCTCCCCCTTAATCTCAGCTCCCCCTAAACCTAGGGTTTCTCGCAAAGGCGTGTTTGGTTTCCCAAATTAAACCCAATACTTCTCCCCCTTTGCCTAACATCAAAAAGACTCCAACAATATCTCAATTATTGGATCTTTTAATCCTCAATGATCCTAAACACAGTGTACTAGCCCCCCCCCCATACACTTGTTTTACATCATTAGGACCACTTCCCAGCTGCTAATACAAAATTAGCCCTGACCAGTCGACTGCTCCCCAGGGCAGTCGACTGATACTCTGAAAATCAATTTTTCAGCATTTCTAACTCCAAATTCAGAAATGCATAACTAATTCCACAAATCTTCAAAAATTCTCAAATTTTGTGGAGAAGTTTGTAGTACCCATACCTACTTGGGAAAAATACATTTCACCATGTATCTATCATCATTCCCAGGTTTGACACAAAACTCAAAACTTCCTATGAAAATTGAGGCAACTAGGAGGCAACCTCCCCCTTAACCTATGCCTTCTCCCGATTTTCAATTAACCAAGGTAAAGTTCTACCTAACTTAACACCATAACCCCAAGTTAAGTTATAACCCAACTTAACATCACAACCTTTCCTTTTGTCAAGTTACTCCTAACTCAACCACCCAAGTTTTCTACCCTAGAACCCTCTAGAAAATCCTAGAAAACCTGGCTAGGATATACCCTATCCTAGAAAAGTATGGTTTCATGAAAAGTACCAAATGTGCTTGAATTTTAATACATCCTCTAATTTCCTTAAAGATGGACATTTTGTATCAACTTTGAAATCTACTCATGATTCCTTGTGTTTGCCAACTCTAACCAATATCAATTTACACAAGGAATTGTCCTCAATTCTCCCCTTTTTATCTCTTAATCCTAGATACATATGGAAAACTTCATATCCTTTCATTCACCAAAAACTTATCATTCAATATCATCTAATGACTTTCAAACCATACAATATCAAATCACGACATAAAATCTCACAAGATAGTATGACACTTTCCTATGGTTTCAATCTTGCACTTTCTGATCAGCCAATATGCCTTTTTTTTTATTTCAGCCTACAGATCAGTCGACTGCCCCCAGGGTAGTCGACTGCTAAAACGAATAGAAAGCTCTCAGGGCTGAATTCACTTGGATCAGTCGACTACCCCCAGGGCAGTCAACTGATACCTGAATTTCAGGTTTTCAGTCCAATTTCAAAAATACCTAAATAATTTCATAAATCTCCAAAAAATCTGAAATTTCGTGGAGAGATTTGTGGAACCTATGTCTACTTGGGAAAAATATATTTCCAAACAAATATACTCCGGATCCCAAGATTGGCACGAAACTCAACTTCTTCTAAATTGTATCATTTAATCTCCTCCAAAAGTCCTAATTTAGGTCTTTTCTTGATATATCATCTAATTTCCGATCATGATACATTTTTAGCAATGAATTATATTGTATTTACCCATTAAACCCTAATTTTATCAATTATAATCGTATTTTCACCTTTTTCTCTATATTTCTCCTTTTAATGTGTCAAATTCCTAGGATTAAGACTTGCCCTAGTCTTCCAACCCTTTTGGCACATTTCCTAGCCCACTTGGACTTCCTAGAAAGATCATCTATTGAGATCCATTTACCACGGACCCCAAAGGCTCCTAGAGCTCCCCCTTGATCTCTTAGCCCTAGTCGCCTCCCTAGGTAACTCAATCCACACTAAACCACACCGGTGAGCCCCCGGTGATTCTTGCCTGCAAACCTAACCTTCTTAACCTTGGACACCTTGTCCTTGGTTAAGTCATTCTTTTTACCTTCAAATGGCACCCCCTTGTCATTTTTGGACTTCTCCTTCTTGTCATAATTGTATGCTTCCCCAGCATACTTTTTTTTGTTGGCATTGGAGACTCTAGACCGGTATCCCAAACCCGATCTATCATAGTTGGGTTTTATACTACCCAACACCATGTCTAAACCCTTTGATCCAACCGTGAATCTTTTTAGGGTCTTTTCCAATGTATCAAGCCTTGCCCTCAAGACTTGATTTTCCCTTTCCAAGTTTCTAACCTTAGTGTCCATATGTCCACTTTGGACATCCCTAGACCTACCCGCCTTTTTAGGCATATGCCTCCCCTTCTTGTGAGTTATGTCTTGATCCTTAGGTACAACGGTCTTGGGTTTTTCATGATGCATGTTTTTCCTAGGGTTTTGATCTACTTTGTTAACCCTACTCCTATCATTGTATTTAAAACCATGATTGTGCACAAGTAAGCAATTATCATTATTCCTAGCATGCATGGAGGAATAATTAACACTATTTTTAATATGTATGGAGAAACTCAAATTTGAATTACATTTTAACTTAAGATTAGGAATTACCTCCCTTACCTTTGGAGCTCCTCCTTGTTGTAAACTTCTTTTCTTTCTCTCCTCCTTCTCCCATCTTCTTAGATGCTCCATTTTCTTGAGCTTTCCACTCTTTGGGCATTTCATGTAGAAGTGCCCTAGTTCACCACATGTGAAGCATCGAATCTTCTTTCTTTTAGCTTGGGCTTCTTCATTCCTACAACTCATGCTAGATTTAACCGAAATTGAAATGAGTGTAGAATTTACCTCCTTTTTCTTACTCTTTGGACACTTGTCCTTGTAGTGTCCCTTTTCATTGCATCCAAAGCATGTGATATGTTCTTTTTTCTTTGCTTTGGTGGAGGTTGAAGCTTCTTCTTGCTCCGGTATGGAAGTGGGTCTCTCCTCCCCCTCAATCCTTGAGGTGGAGGCCTCTTCTCCTTCTCTTGAGGAAGTGGATGATCTCTCACTCTCTTCTTCCTCCTCTTGGGCTATTGAGCTCACTTCCCTTGATGAAATTGATAATTCTTTTTCATGTTGCTCTTCTACTAATTGACCTCGTGTAGGGTTTTCATGAACTTCTTCTATCTTTTTTCCATAGATCATGTGCATTTTCATATTTACATACATCACTCAAAATATTGTCAAGCAAAATATTAACTAATATATCGATTACCTTCTTATTTACCCTAGATTGATTTTGTTGCTCTTGATTCCAATATCTTGGTTTAAGCTTCTTCCCGTGCTTATCCTTAGGAATCTCGAAGGGCTCTTCTAGCACCATTCTACATTCCCACTCCATTCCAAACCAAGTCTTGATCCTTGCTCTCCAAAAGTCGAAATCTTCATGATCGTAAGGAGGCGGAGTGTAGATGTCATCCCCCAACTTATCTTCAATTTCCATCTTCTCTAGCTTATGCCCTCTCGGCGATTAGTCTGACAAGAGCGGTCCTTCGCTCTGATACCACTTGTTGGATCTTTGTCTGGTTGCTAGAGGGGGTGAATAGCAATTTTCGCCTTTCTTCTTTCAACGATGTTAGTTGCGCAAGCGGAAATACAAACAAAACAATAAACAATAAGAAAGCAATGCTAACAAGAAGAGTTTACTTGGTATGCATCCCTAAAGGTGACAAATCCATGAATCATTCGGTGGATCACTCCCCGGATGACCTCCGGTTAGCCCTTGTCGCTCCTTGTGGGTGGAGAAACCTCGCCACAACATCTCGACAATATCTGAGCACCAAGACTACTATTTGGCCTTTAACCAAGACCAAATTCGTCAAACCTTTCAGCCAACATGAAGTCCTCTTAAATAGAACTAAGGCTGAAAACCCTCGCTACCAGTCGATTGCTCCCTGGGCAGTCGACTAGTCCCACTGAAAATCGACCGTTGCAACCCCAACGTTCGAATTTTCAGCCAACTCACCAGCCGCTACCAGTCGACTGCTCCCAAGGCAGTCGATTGGTCCAGAACTGACTGCCTTCTGTGAGTTTTATCAGTCAACTTCCCCAAGGGCAGTCGACTGGTCCACTCACACACTTAAGGTTTCCCTTCCTGAGTACACTTCTCTCAGCACTCGAACCCTAGGATTTCCCGAGTACAATCACACAGCACTCGTACCCTCACGACTCAACTGACTCCTCATCAGCAGCCTTGACTATTGCCTTCGTGCCCTCTTCATCTTCGACCCTCGTCCCTCGGATGCACACAAGCCTCTAACTTGTCTCCATGTCATCCTTCACGTATGCCTCAAAGTCCGTGCCCCTCGACTCATCGTCCCTGCTATACCAAGGTCCCTCGGGTGCACACAAGCCTCTAGCTTATCTCCATGCCACCCTTCACCGTACCAAAGCCGTCCAGCCAAGTCAATATGTGTAACCTGCACAACCTGCACACTCACATACACATATCAAATACACAAGGGTAAACCTAACTTAAACCCTTTGCCCAAACATCAAAACTCATGGTCACTCCGGACCACAGATTGCCTCAACAGACTTCCACCTTACCAACGTGTCATCTCCCCGATCCACCTGGACTTCACCTAGTCCCACTAGGTCTTTTCCCATGCCAACGTACGATCTCCCCGATCCACCTGGACTTTACCTAGTCCCACTAGGTGTGTCTAGTCCCATTAGAACTTTTCCCATGCCAACGTGCGATCTTTCCGATTCACCTGGATTTCACCTAGTCCCACTAGGTGTGCCTACTCTCACTTGGACTTTTTCCGTGCCAGCATGCGATCTCCCCGATCCACCTGGACTTCACCTAGTCCCACTAGGTCTTTTCCATTCAAGTCTCCAGTCAACCTTGACCCACTTGACTTACACGATATTCAAACTTCTTATAATATTCAAACATCATTATCAAACATCAAAACTAAAGCTCACCAAGTTTACCAAACATAAACCCACTCGAGCCTAGTCAAACTAGGTCAACCATGACCTAACAAAGATTGCACCAACATTATTGATCCTACTTCAGTAAGAACAAAGGGATGTGGAAAGATATTGAAATCATTAAAGGAAAATTCAACCTCAAAGTCCAGGAAATGTCGTGGATGCGGACATCGAGGTGTGTCACATGACAAGCGTAATTGTCAATTTTGCAGCAAAGGTATATCTTGATTAATTCTGCATTTCTATTATAATTTTACTTGCAAACTCAAATTTATGTTATTACATTTTTAAATATGATGATGTATCGATTGTCAGATCAACTGAAGATAAACATCATAACAGTGTTGACGACACATATGAAGTAGATTTGACAACTATAGTTGGTACTATCAAAGTTTCATTTTATTAAATTATAATGGTTTATTGAGAAAATGAAAATAATTATCTTTAATGTTGCATATTCTAATAATATGCGCTAGGATGTTTGTAATTATCCATGGCCGGTATACATCTATTTTCTTTGTTTGCACAATTGGAAAGTACATTTCATTTTACTTTTATTGAGGTAGTACAGTAATGCAAATATAATTTCTAACTTACTCTTTTAAATTTTGTAGATAATTGGTGTTTCACTTTTTGGCATTTTGTTGTTGAATATAATTTAGTGACTTGCTTAAAACTTGCATGCAGTATGATATTTTATGAACTTTGTTTTATTTTGATGTGTTAAAACATTCGAATATCTGACATTCAAGTACTATGCAGTTGGAACAATGTTGGATGCTTTTAGATAAGGCTGGAAAGAATACAAGCATCGGTCTATCCTTCCTGTTAGTTTGGCATGTCTTGCATTATTTCAATGTTGCTCTAGCTCCTGGTTACATCATGACAACACTCTCGTTGCATGGATGAATGCTACGTATTCACAAAATGGAAGTTACAAAATGACTTCTGGTTTTATAAGTATTGTTTATGTCGAATGAATTTCATAATGGTTGGGGTAAATTGCGAAGGCGTCCTTCCAGAGTCTGTATTCTGCATAATATATTTTTTATGTTTTACTATGAGTCTACTTGATGAACCTAATTTGTGGTGAAGTTTAGTCTGTATTATACATAATATATATGTTACTTTCGGATCTTCTTTTGATTGAGATCTATGAACAATCTATGAACAACTGAAAGAATAAAAAGAGATAAATGTTGATCTATGAGCAACTTAGTATTGAAATTTTTGGTTGTACTAGATCTAATTTATCTTCTCTAGTTATTTCTAGAGATGTTAGATCGATGTAGCTTGCTAGAGGGGGGGGGGGTGAATAGTAATTTTTCATTTTTTCTCTATCTACGTTGTTAGTGCACAAGCAGAAATAGAATAAAACAAGACTAACAACTAACCAATGCTAACAATACCTATTTACGTGGTTCGGAGATAAAGCTCTTACTCCACGATAGTCCGTGAGGTGGACGATCCCTCGATCCTTCGGCGGATCACTCCCCGGATGCCCTCCGACTAGCTCGTGTACTCCTTGTGGGTGGAGAAACCTCGCCACAACCTTGAACACACTTCTGAGCTTTACAGACTACTAACAAGTCCTAACAAAGCTTGTTTCGTCAAGAGCTCCCAGCCCAAAACGAGTTCCTTTAAATAGAACTCAGGGTTGAAAAACACCTGACCAGTCGATGTTAGTGCCGGAAGCACCATATCGAACCTTGTTTTGATATTGGCAAAGGGTCAAAGTTAAGTATTATTTGTGATCTAACAAAATTACTAAGTGTGCAGGAAAGTCCTAGGTATACTAGGCACTAAGTCCTGGTTCTTTAAATTGGGCACTAAGTCCTGGCCGTAGGCTGGGCAACTAAGTCCTGACGTGAAGCTGGGCACTAAGACCTGGTGAGTGAAGCTGGACACTAAGAACTAGTCGAGGACTGGGCACCAAAGACCTAGTGAGTGAAGTTGGGCATGAAGACCTGTTCCCGGATTGGGCACGAAGACCTGGTGAGTGAAGCTGGGCAATAGTCCAACCGGAGGAGCCGGTTGGCAAAAAAAGTAAATTCTCCCGAGAGGAGTAGGTGAGGACGCATTCCCCGTAGGAGGGAACATTAGGCGTCGGTTCGACCTAGGGTTCCATTTGGGAGACCCAAAATCATAACCAAGACAGCTTAGGCTGTAAAGAATGTCTAACATATCATACATTTGCTTCTTGTGTTTTGGAACTAACCCTGGTTGCAGGAAACGAAGGGACGGTGTTTCTGCAGCTTAGGCGCCTCATTGGAAGGAGGCGCCTCACTAGGCTAGGCGCCTGTAAGGATACAGGCACCCCAGTGCAAGGCCAAACCAAGACCATCGAAGCAAACTGCCACGAAAGCCTATGGACCAAGTCAAGCTAGGCGCCTGTGTTAACACAGACGCCCCAGACAGCTCAGGCGCCTCAATGAAGGAGATAAGCGCTGACCGAGCCTGCAGATTAGAGTTCGCGCAGGAGAGGCCACGTGTAGGCGCCCCCTTTAACACAGACGCCCAGGAGATGACTATAAAAGGGGGTTCACCCCAAAGGCTTCAACACAACTTGCAAATTTCGCTTTCAACACTTTCGCTCAAGCGCTACGCTGCGACATGTTCTGCATTCGCGATTCAAGTGCAGACGACGACCCACTGCTCTGAAATTCTATCCACTTCGGTCGTTGGTAAAACCGTTAATTTTCTTAAGTGTTGCAACTGCTTTTTTCGATTCTATATCTGTACTCGAAACTGTAATCATTTTTACGAATATAGAATTGCCCAACGTAAATGGTCAAGGACCGTGAGCCTTAGAGTAGACCGACCGCGATTCCGAACCAAGTAAAACAAATCGTGTTAGCGACTTTACTTTACTATTTTCGCTGCGTATTTCTCTTTACTGCCCGAAAATTTTCGATCGATATTCACCCCCCCTCTATCGATTTACTCCGATCCAACAGTCGACTGCTCCTAGGGCAATCAACTGGTCCCACTGAAATTCGACCGTTGTAGCTCAACGTTCGAATTTTCAGCCTACTCAACCAGCCGTGTTAGGTATAGCTTGGCGGGTTTCCCTAGCAAATACCTAGTCGATCCGAGAGACCTCTCCATGTCTACTGATTAAAAATTTAATCAGAATGGAGAACCATCTCCCATCGACGGTCTCGTGCCGTATCGAACGATCCAAATTGCAACTTAGCCAATTACCAAAATTGGCCTTGCAATTTGCTCGTCCGTTTGACCGTGAAAAAGGCGACGAGTTGATCGCCGACTTTTGTGTTTATGGTCGGGGTCCAGTTAAGAATTTATTAAACATATTTTTCAAGCAAAACAATAAATTCTTAAACATAAAATGACAAGACATATTATCATGGCACATAAACGACATAAGGAAATACAAAGGAGCGTATGGAAGGTTATACCTTTCCGATCACCTCACGGTCTTCTACCTTATGTACCTCCCTTCGCGGACGTCGTGTGGCCGATGATCTACCGGGATCCAAGATCACCAAGAGCTCCAATCAATCCTCTTCTCACAGTCGACGAAAACCCTAGCCACTAGGGTTTTGCGCCGTCGGCCTCTTCGCTCTCCCTTTGCGTCGCCGCTCGCCAGAGCTGGCTCCAAGCCCTCCGACCAGTGGCACACCTTGAGAGGATGATGAAGAAGAAGAAGAAGGAGAGAAACTACCTTCTTCCTTGACCCAACAGCCCACGCAATCCTCTTCTTTCTCCCCTTTGCGTCGCCGCCGCAACCTAGGGTTGTGGCGTCTTCTCCAAGCCGCCGCCGGCCTCTCCACCCACGGTGAGCACCACAAAAGGGAGAGTGTTGGTGCAGGAAGCACCATATCGAACCTTGTTTTGATATTGGCAAAGGGTTCAAAGTTAAGTATTATTGGTGATCTAACAATGTTACTTGAGGCTGCCAGGAAACAAAGTCCTAGCGAAGGGCTACTAGGCACCTGGCGAAGGACTGTCAGGAAACAAAGTCCTAGCGAAGGGCTGCTAGGCACCTGGCGAAGGACTGCCAGGAAACAAAGTCCTAGCAAAGGGCTACTAGGCACCTGGCGAAGGAATGCCAGGATACAAAGCCCTACCGAAGGACTGCTAGGCACAAGGCGAAGGAATGCAAGGATACAAAGCCCTAGCGAAGGACTGCTAGGCACATAGCGAAGTAATGCCAGGATTCAAAGACCTAGCGAAGGACTGCTAGGCACCAGGCGAAGGACAGCTTGGTACTGAAGACCTGGCGAAGGACAGCTAGGCACCTGGCGAAGGACTGCTGGGCAAAAGTCCAACCGGAGGAGCCGGTTGGCATCAGGTGTTAGTAATATGAGAGAAGTGTCCTAAGGCAATCGCCTTATGATTGTAATCATTTATTTTAATAAATGAATATTCACTATTTGAGTATACATGTTTGTGTATTTGATTGAGATCTTAAACTCATTTACTGAATGTCCGCAATACAATTCATAGCATGAGAGAATTTGTGATGAATTCACAACTAGTGATTATCTCTAAATGTGCAATTGTGAAGTATTGAAATTGTCCCTAGTCTATGAATTGATAAATACAGACACTATCAATTCTGTTGAGACTAGCATGGTTTATTCTCTAATCAGCTGATTCTCACTGGCTGGTGACATTGGGATGTCCGGAGATAAACATGAATGCTAGTTAAGGGAACTAGTTCATTGGAGTGACTGGCTGTAAAACTTCATATGGTAATCTACATATAGATATGTCAATGAAGTTCTTACTGCAGCTTAAGTGCGATGTTCCTTTGACTTGCGGTGTTCAAGTCATCTTGGTCATGAAGACTTATACTTTGACATCTTAAGCAAGCATCTCCTAGGAGGTGTGGACCCAGGATGATTGGGTATAAGCCGAAGTGCCCAAAGATGTTTGAACAGCCTACAAAGGATTCACCACTCCTTGCGAGGAGATGTATACCCAAGGCCTATCGTCGGATTATTACTCGAAGCCTCTGGCCAGAGTATCACATGATCAGAGTTTGAATATCTCAGATACATGAGAGTAATTAGAATCCGTTGGACGAGAAAGACATTGCTTGGGCTAGGTGTGACGTAGTCAGCCTAGTGGGGACTGACACACATAGACCATGTCCTGAACCAAGTGGATATAAGATGGTGAAGGGAATGAGGCACGATTCATTAAAGCTGCTGAAGGGTTTCAGAATTATTTCTGAGGTCAACCGTCGATCTTTCGATTAATTGGAGATCATGATATACTACTAGGTGGCACTCATGATCGTTCTATAATTGATGAATTATAGACGACCAACATAAATCGAAAGCCTATTTAGTCACACGCACTACGAGAAATCCGAGGGATTTAAAATGAGTTGAAAATTGGATTTTCCGATCAAGAGAGATAAGTCGAATCTGAATTTTCAGAGACGCATCGGAAGCATAAAATGGCTAAGTCTTTTGAAGGCTTATTGAACGAATTAAATGAGTTTAATTCGTATGATTTTTGCTTGGGTTTTGGCCGACCAAAGAGGGTTCCCGAACCCTCTTTGTTTGGCCGGCCACATTAAAAGGGGAGAACCAAATTGTTTGGTTCAAATTATAAAATAAACCGAGCGCGGTTTGTTTTATAAAATTATGGATAAAGAAATTTATATAAAGAAATTTATATAAACGGATTTATTTTTCAAGGAAATTAAAATGAACCATGGATTGGTTTATTTTATTTTATAAAATCAATAATAGATTGATTTACCATGATAAAGAAATTTATCTAAAGAAATTTATATAAATAAATTTATATAAAGAAATTTATATAAATAAATTTATATAAAGAGATTTATTTTTCATGGAAATTAAAGTAAACCTTGGATTGGTTTATTTTATTTTATAAAATCAATAATGGATTGATTTACCATGATAAAGAAAATTTATATAAAGAAATTTCTTTCCATAATAAAAGGGGAGACATGATTGTTTTTATTATAAATTAAGTTATAATAAAAACTTGACATAACGGAATAATTCATAAAAAAATTTATAAGATAAATTTCTTATGAAAAATTTATTCCGTTAAGAGGAGACTTGGCGATTAAGAGGCTACTATATAAAGGTACCAAGGCAAGGCTTGGAAATCAATCCAAGAGATCAAGGATTCTTGCCTAGCCTCTCTCCCTCTCCTTCTCTCCCTCTCCCTCTTCTAGTGCCGCTGGCCCTAGAGCCCTCCCCCTTTGCCGTGAGCTTCCACCACCAAGAAGAAGCCGAAGAAGAAGAAGAAGCGGGCGCGACTCCTTCCTTCCTCCCAGAATCTTGATTCCGTTCTTCGATTGGTGGTTAGTTTTTTATCTCTCTCTTGGTATTCTTGTCGTGCCTTTGGAGAATCTAGTAGTTCTTGTCGACACGAAACTCGTGGCTTTGCGAAGTCATCTCGAAGAAAACTCGGCGTGGACGCGAATAGAGGCGGAGCTTCCAAGGGATGCTACGGTTGGATCTCGTCCCTTTCTACGAGTTACACGAGGTATTAAGTAAATTAGTTTACTTTCTGCAAAATTTTAAATGTATGATCATGTCTCCACAACATAAGGTAGCATGCTAGATACGTGGTTAAAATAATTTGAGAAATTATTTATGCTAAACCTTCCGCTGCACGTAATTAAATTTTAAAATTACGAACCCGTATCCATGTCAACATGCACCCGGTCCCAACAGTGGTATCAGAGCCGGTTAGTGTTCGACATAATCATATAATTGTTTTGCGGAAAACTTTGTCATGATCTCAATTTTGGAAAATTTTCCAATTATGGAAACTTTCCAATTATTATAAATTTTAGATTTAGGAATTTCAAAGTTTGGAAATCGTCATGAAATTTCGCAAACTTTTGAAATATCCTAGTTTCTGAAATTTTATGATAATTGTGAAAACTTCCCATTTTTGGAAACTTTCCAATTTTGGAAATTTTCTATTTTGAAAATTTCCCAATTTTGGAAATATGTAAGTTTTCTTTGTACCAGAAACTTACAATTATTCTGAAAACCTATTATGAAATCTCGCAATTTTGGGCACTTTCTTTCAAAGAAAGTCTAGACAAATTTATGGATCATTAATTGACAATTAAATTCGAATTGGTTTTAAATTATCAACAAAATTCTTTATTTTGGATTGAGTCTCGGGGAGCCGTCCAATTTAAAGTTAGTTGTTGTAATTTAATTTCCTAATTTTGAATAAAATTGTCATGTTTAATTTGGTTACGCCTCGGGGAGCGGACCAAATTAGATTTACAACAAATTCCTTTTTTTTGGGTATCTGAGCCTCGGGGAGCCACCCAAAGAAAATATTTTGTTGTAATTAATAAATTCATAAATAAAATATGTAATCAAATCTTGGAAATTTTGAGGTGATTCTCAAACGATAATTTTCTTATTTTGATTTAAGAGGTGATGCTCTTACATATTGTTATCTCCAAAATTAATTAGGAAAATGGTTTCCTATAGAGCCTTCTGTAAAGCAAGATCAGAAGACGGTACTGTTAGTTGGTTCCTCGAAGAAAGGTTCTAAGAGGAAGACCAAAGAACAGAATAAAGGAAAGAAGAAAAAGGCCAAAAAGACTGAAAAGACACCAAAAGGCACTTGCCATCATTGTGGCAAGGAGGGCCACTGACGAAGAAACTGCAAGGTTTATCTTGAGTCCTTGAAGAAGAAGGCATCCGATGCCCCATCATCATCAGGCATCTTCGTTATTGAATGTCACTCTATTTCCTCAACCACCTGGGTACTTGATACTGGGTGTAGCTCACATATATGTAATGACATACAAGGGCTAAGGAATAGAAGAAGACTCGTCAAGGGAGAAGCGAATCTGCGAGTTGGAAATGGAGCAAAGATTGCTGTTGTTGCCATCGGAACATATTTGCTAAAGCTCCCTACTGGACGTGTCTTAGAATTGGATAATTGTTATTTTGTTCCTTCATTAATAAAGAATATTTTATCTATTTCATGCTTGAATGAAAAGGGTTATCATTTAACTTTTAGTAACAATTGTTGTTACATGACTTTAAATGGAGTTCTTTATGGAACCGGAACTTTGTGCAATGGTATCTACACGTTAGATTTATCCGGTGACATTTTCAATATCGAAGTTAGCAACAAACGTGCTCGAATAGATAATCGAATAGACTCCTATACGTGGCATTGTCGTCTTGGCCATGTAAGTAAGAAATGCATGACCAAATTACACCGATGTGGAATTCTGGAATCATTTGAACCCGGTTCATTTGATACATGCGAATCATGCTTAAAAGGCAAGATGACCAAATTACCCTTTTCCGGAAAAGGTAATCCAGTGGGAGAATTGCTTGGTCTAATACATACTGATGTATGTGCACCAATGTCAACTCCTGCACAAGGAGGCTATAGCTACTTCATTACCTTTATCGATGATCACTCACGATTCGGGTATGTGTTCTTGATGAAACACAAATCTGAAGCTTTTGAGAAATTCAAAGAGTTCAGAAATGAAGTAGAGAAACAACTTGGCAAAAGTATTAAGATACTTCGATCCGATCGGGGTGGTGAATACTTAAGTCAAGAGTTTCAAGATTATCTTAGGGACAATGGGATATTGTCTCAATGGACTCCGCCATATACACCACAACATAATGGTGTATCTGAGAGGCGTAACCGAACCTTGATGGACAAGGTTAGATCTATGATGAACCATGCAACTCTTCCAAAATCCTTTTGGGGCTATGCACTTATGACAGCTATTTACTTGCTAAACAGAGTCCCGACCAAGGTAGTCTCTACTACTCCATATGAGACGTGGAATAGTAATAAACCTCATTTAACTCACCTTAAAATATGAGGTTGTCTTGCTTATGTGAAGCGGACTGTATCAGACAAATTGGATGCTAAGTCTGATAAATATCTATTTATTGGATACCCTAAGGAAACGAAGGGTTACCAATTCTATCATCCCTTGGAACAAAAGGTGTTTGTTTCAAGGCATGCTGTGTTTCTGGAAAAAGAATTTCTTTTACAAGAAAACAGTGGGAATGACATTGAACTTGATGAAGTTCAAGAAACTCCAATAGACATTACAGAGACACCTAGTCTAGACCCACAACCAACAACTCATAATGATGAGCTATCAGTTGAACCTAAAACAACACCACCTCTTCGTAGATCTGATAGGACACGCAATATTCCAGAGAGATACGGATTTCTCGTAAGTGAATCGAACGATGTGTTACTCATTATTGATGACAAACCTATCAGTTATGATGATGTTCTGAAAAGTTCAGAAAGGGACAAATGACTTGAAGCCATGAAGTCGGAAATGGATTCCATGTACGAAAATCAAGTATGAGACTTGGTTAACCCACCTAAAGGGATTAAGCCCATAGGGTGCAAGTGGGTTTTCAAGAAGAAAACCGACATGGAAGGTAATGTTGTTACCTTTAAGGCTAGATTAGTGGCTAAAGGATATCGTCAGAAACAAGGAATTGATTATGACGAAACCTATTCGCCACTAGCTATGCTTAAATCCATTCAGATGCTCCTGGCCATAGCAGCTCATTATGACTATGAGATATGACAAATGGATGTGAAAATAGCTTTCCTTAATGGAAACCTGCTTGAGGATGTATACATGATACAACCTGAAGGTTTCACATCGGTTGATGAAACCAAAGTATGCAAGCTTCGACGATCCATATATGGACTGAAGCAAGCATCCAGGAGTTGGAACATCCGTTTTGATGAGACAATCAAAGAGTTTGATTTCTCACAAAATCCTGCCGAACCTTGTGTGTACAAGAAGGTTAGTGGGAGTGCAGTCGTATTCCTAGTATTATATGTCGATGACATATTACTTATAGGAAACGATATATTAGTCTTACAGTCAGTTAAAATTTGGTTGTCCAAAACTTTCTCCATGAAAGACCTGGGAGAAGCAACCTATATCCTTGGGATTAGAATATATAGAGATAGATCAAAACGGTTGCTTGGTCTTTCGCAGTGTACATATATAGACCGAGTGCTAAAAAGGTTTAGCATGTCGGAATCCAAGAAAGGTTACCTTCCCATCAAGCATGGGATCAACCTTTCAAAGTCTATGTGTCCGCGCACAGAAGACGAGAGGATTTGCATGAATAAGATTCTTTATGCATCCGCGATAGGATCTATCATGTATGCTATGTTATGTACTAGGCCCGATGTATCGTATGCTCTGAGCGTCACGAGCAGATACCAGTCTGATCCAGGAATGGATCATTGGGCGGCTGTCAAGACAATCCTTAAGTACTTAAGAAGAACTAAGGATGTGTTCCTAATATATGGAGAAGGAGATATGGTAATACGTGGGTATACAGATGCCAGTTTCCAGACAGATAAGGATGACTCCAAATCTCAGTCTGGATACGTATTTACTTTAAATGGAGGCGCAATAAGTTGGAAGAGTTCTAAGCAAGACACTGTAGCGGATTCTACCACGGAAGCGGAATATATTGCGGCTTCGGAAGCAGCAAAAGAAGCAGTCTGGATCAAGAAGTTTGTCTCGGAACTTGGTGTGGTTCCAACCATTGATGAAGCAATACCGGTTTACTGCGACAACAATGGAGCTATTGCACAAGCAAAGGAACCAAGGTCTCATCAGCGATCCAAACACGTGCTTCGCCGCTATCATCTGATCAGAGAGATTATAAGTAGGAATGATATACAAATTGAGAAAATTCCCACTGAAAGGAATTTAGCGGATCCTTTAACTAAGGCCTTGCCTTAAAGCAAGTTTGAGGGTCATGTTAGAGCGTGTGGTATTGGATACCGTAGCGATTGGCATTAGGCCAAGTGGGAGTTTGTTAGTAATATGAGAGAAGTGTCCTAAGGCAATCGCCTTATGATTGTAATCATTTATTTTAATAAATGAATATTCACTATTTGAGTATACATGTTTGTGTATTTGATTGAGATCTTAAACTCATTTACTGAATGTCCGCAATACAATTCACAGCATGAGAGAATTTGTGATGAATTCACAACTAGTGATTATCTCTACATGTGCAATTGTGAAGTATTGAAATTGTCCCTAGTCGATGAATTGAAAAATACGGACACTATCAATTCTGTTGAGACTAGCATGAGTTATTCTCTAATCAGCTGATTCTCACTGGCTGGTGACATTGGGATGTCCAGAGATAAACATGAATGTTAGTTAAGGGAACTAGTTCATTGGAGTGACTGGCTGTAAAACTTCATATGGTAATCTACATATAGATATGTCAATGAAGTTCTTACTGCAGCTTAAGTGCGATGTTCCTTTGACTTGCGGTGTTCAAGTCATCTTGGTCATAAAGACTTATACTTTGACATCTTAAGCAAGCATCTCCTAGGAGGTGTGGATCCAGGATGATTGGGTATAAGCCGAAGTGCCTAAAGATGTTTGAACAGCCTACAAAGGATTCACCACTCCTTGCGAGGAGATGTATACCCAAGGCCTATCGTCGGATTATTACTCGAAGCCTCTGGCCAGAGCATCACATGATCAGAGTATGAATATCTCAGATACATGAGAGTAATTAGAATCCGTTGGACGAGAAAGACATTGCTTGGGCTAGGTGTGACGTAGTCAACCTAGTGGGGACTGACACACATAGACCATGACCTGAACCAAGTGGGTATAAGATGGTGAAGGGAATGAGGCACGATTCATTAAAGCTGCTGAAGGGTTTCAGAATTATTTCTGAGGTCAACCGTTGATCTTTCGATTAATTGGGGATTATGATGTACTACTAGGTGCCACTCATGATCGTTCTATAATTGATGAATTATAGACAGCCAACATAAATCGAAAGCCTATTTAGTCACACGCACTACGAGTAATCCGAGGGATTTAAAATGAGTTGAAAATTGGATTTTTCGATCAAGAGAGATAAGTCGAATCTGAATTTTCAGAGACGCATCGGAAGCATAAAATGGCTAAGTCTTTTGAAGGCTTATTGAACGAATTAAATGAGTTTAATTCGTATGATTTTTGCTTGGGTTTTGGTCGGCCAAAGAGGGTTCCCACCCTCTTTGTTTGGCCGGCCACATTAAAAGGGGAGAACCAAATTGTTTAGTTCAAATTATAAAATAAACCGAGCGCGGTTTGTTTTATAAAATTATGGATAAAGAAATTTATATAAACGGATTTATTTTTCATAGAAATTAAAATGAACCATGGATTGGTTTATTTTATTTTATAAAATTAATAATAGATTGATTTACCATGATAAAGAAATTAATCTAAAAAAATTTATATAAATAAATTTATATAAAGAAATTTATATAAAGAGATTTATTTTTCATGGAAATTAAAATAAACCTTGGATTGGTTTATTTTATTTTATAAAATCAATAATGGATTGATTTACCATGATAAAGAAAATTTATATAAAGAAATTTTTTTCCATAATAAAATGGGAGACATGGTTGTTTTTATTATAAATTAAGTTATAATAAAAACTTGACATAACGGAATAATTCATAGAAAAATTTATAAGATAAATTTCTTATGAAAAATTTATTCCGTTAAGAGGAGACTTGGCGATTAAGAGGCTACTATATAAAGGTACCAAGGCAAGGCTTGGAAATCAATCCAAGAGATCAAGGATTCTTGCCTAGCCTCTCTCCCTCTCCTTCTCTCCCTCTCCCTCTTCTAGTGTCGCCGGCCCTAGAGCCCTCCCCCTTTGCCGTGAGCTTCCACCACCAAGAAGAAGCCGAAGAAGAAGAAGAAGCGGGCGTGACTCCTTCCTTCCTCCCGGAATCTTGATTCCGTTCTTCGATTGGTGGTTAGTTTTTCATCTCTCTCTTGGTATTCTTGTCGTGCCTTTGGAGAATCTAGTAGTTCTTGTCGGCACGAAACTTGTGGCTTTGCGAAGTCATCCCGAAGAAAACTCGGCGTGGACGCGAATAGAGGCGGAGCTTCCAAGGGACGCTACGGTTGGATCTCGTCCCTTTCTACGAGTTACGCGAGGTATTAAGTAAATTAGTTTACTTTCTGCAAAATTTTAAATGTATGATCATGTCTCCACAACATAAGGTTGTATGCTAGATACGTTGTTAAAATAATTTGAGAAATTATTTATGCTAAACCTTCCGCTGCACGTAATTAAAATTTAAAATTACGAACCCGTATCCATGTCAACATGCACCCGGTTCCAACATCAGGTAAATTCTCCCGAGAGGAGTAGGTGAGGACGCGTTCCCCGTCGAGGGAACAGTAGGCGTCGGTTCGACCTAGGGCTCCATTTTGGAGACCCAAAGTCAGAACCAAGACAGCAGAGGCTGAATAAACCTAATACTTAATGGCTTTATGTTATTTTGGACTAACCCTGGATGCAGTACCGAAGGAACGTGTGTCTGCAGCTCAGAATGCCCAAAGGAGAGAGGCAATGGCTGAGCTGGGCGCCCCCAGTGTTCCGCGCACCCCCAAGGTCAATACAAAACGAGTAAAGCAAAGATGTGCTTCGGTAGCTTGCTGGGCGGGGCGCCCCCGTGCTCCCGAGCGCCCCCATGCTCCCGGGCGCCCCGGATGGTCCGGGCACCCCGAGCTAAAGCTAACGAAGTGGATCAACTCAAGCCATCGGATCGAGTCAACCCGGGCGCCCCCGTCAAAGATCGATCCCGAGTTTGAAGGGATCAGAGCTGACCGAGAGGAACTCGGATCAGATGACACGTGGGGGGGGGGGGGGCGCCCCCGACGTTCCGGGCGCCCCCAGGGGCTATAAAAAGGCCCTCGACCCCAAGGCTTCGAACAACAATTTCTACCAACGCACTCACGCTCTTTTACTCCCGCGCTCTGCTCCGGAAACCTCCCGACTCGAGATACAAGCGCCAACGACGTCCCTCTGCTCCAAAAATACAATCTACACCGAACGTCGGTAACGAAGAGCTGTTTGTTTTGTTTACTGTACTACAATTATCATATCTATCTGTAAACTATTTTGCGCACATATAGAATTGCCCGCAGTAAACGGTCAACGACCGTGGGCCTTGGAGTAGGAGCCGACCGCGACTCCGAACCAAGTAAAAGATCTTGTGTTCGCGTTTTGTGTTTATTTCTTCCGCTGCGTAATTTCTCTAACTCTAATCCGAACATTTTATGATATTCACCCCCCCTCTATCGTTTCTCTCGATCCAACAGAGAGATCTTCCCTCCCTTATCCTTGTGAATCCCAGCTGAAAGATGGTGGAGAGAAGGAGAGGAACCGAGGAGAAGAACTCCTCTTCCTCTTGTTAGCGTCGGCCGAAACCTAGGAGAGAGGGAGCAGAGAGGGTTTTGGCTTGGGGTCTTGGCTCTTGGATTGATTAATTGGCTTGGTTTCTTGATCTCATAGGATATTTATAGGGCTAAGGCAAGAACCAAGAGGAGGAGTTGATTCTTGGCTTGCTAATGGATCCAAACCCGATCCATTAATTAAGATATATTCCACTAAAGGATCTTAATTGAACTTACCTCACCAACCCCCATATTTTCATATAAGCTCCACATATTATGAGTCGTCCATCCCCCCGTGTTTAAGATCGTGCATGCCCGTTAATTAATTAAATTATTGATAATTTAAATTAATTAACTTCTGGATCCTTGATTAGTACCACTCAACCTTATCAACGTGTCGGATCAAATCCACCTGCAGGGTTTAGCACGATGAACCTTTTGAGCTCATCAAGGGGGCATCATCATCCTGACTCACCAGGACACAGATTCCGTCAATAATCATCGGCACATCATATTATTAATATTATTTCCCAACTTACCGGGTCTGCCAATCTAACAAAATAGATCTCGCCCATTGATAAATCAAGGAAACAATAATTAATAATATACGCCCGATATTATTTCGGGATTAAGGGATCGTCCACCATAATATCACTTAAGGTCCTATCCAATTATCTAGTCAGTACAAATTGGATAACCTCGGGTTTCGGTCCTGCTCAATGTACTCAAAGCACACTAGTGTAGACCTATGGTCAAGACCAACCACATCTAACTACACTATAACCATCCCGATGGGTTGTCCAATTCCATCTAGGTTGTGAGCCTCTATTTATGCTAAGCAAGGAACTGATAACATGATCTTCCGTGTGACACCACACACCATGTTATCTACAATGCAAAGCAATGGGACTTCGTGTATGTACTATTATAAACAAGCACCTAGTGAAGTGTGATTCTCTTTTCATAAAAGATGTTCATATAATAAAAGTCATGTCTTTCAGTATACTGACGAGCCCAAACTATGTGTCACGAATGTGGGCCTCAAATTTAGAATTTATAAATGAATGAAAGCTGGAAACCCTTTTACAACTCAAAAGTATGAAAATGTAATATAGGGGCCACAGGTCGTATTTTTCTCGGGGACTAGTTGAGGTTTGTTTGATTCGCGCTTGTATTTGTGTCGTTTGTGTTTTCGGGTTTCAAATAAATATTCGGGCTTTGGGTTGCAATCAGAAACGAGACACACGAATAGCTCAGTAAAATTCGGACACAACCACCATTAAAACAGGAATCTAAGACTAACTTAATTGCAGCAAGAGAGACCACAACTTAATACAATTCAGGGTTGAAACTTAGCTGGAATTGTAGCTGACAGCTTCATAATATTGCTGTTCAATGTTGGACTGATCAATTCAGTAATGGAAACAATGCAGAAATGAAGCAATTTTGTTTTTCAGAATGCAGAATGTTGCAATACATTGAATGAACAGTCAAGCTAAGTAACTGAAACCAAAGGGCTATAGAATTCGAACTGCAGGGTTTCCTTAATACAATTTCAGAACTACAAGTTAAACAGGCAAAATTGACAGTGATACACAAATGGAGAAACTGATACACAACATGTGCAGGAATTTCAGAAAAGAAACAGATTCAGAAAAGTGGTACACAGCAGGTTTATCAGAAATGCAGAACAACAAAGTGATCTAAATCGGTGCTGATGCTGAACCAGATACACTCTCAGAATTGCTGAACTAAAACTGCTAAAAATGAACTGATATGCAGGACACGAGGCTGAATTCAGAACAGGTGGAGTGCAGAAATTCAGCTGAACAAACTCAGAATTGAAGCTACGGAATGAAACAAACTTAAATCAACTAAATTAACATACTAAAAGCGAAATGAACTGAAGCATTAACGAGCTAAAGGGAATTGCAGAGAAGAAATCTGATACGCAACTGAAAAGAAAAATGGATACGCTGGAAAAGAAATGGCACGCAACAGTTAAGCTAATTTCAGAAACGAATTTAAGCAAAATGAACTGATCCAAATACACTTGTTCGTTACACAAGCAATCTAGCTATTAGAAACACTGAATTAGAACTCTAATTGAAGCAACAAACTGTCAGAAACGAAATACTACCGACATTTCTTCAGAAATTCAGAAACGCACGACAGAAATGAAATCTATTGCTAACAAACGGAATTAACTAAGCCCCAATCCAAATCCTTGCTGTCACTCAAGGATGAGCTCGAATCGAGGTGGTCACGCCCTTCGGACGAAGAATTTGCTGAAGAAACGAGAAGAAACGAAGGAGAAAACCAAGCGCAAACGAGCTGCGGCGAGGAACGCGACGACTGTACGCTGTGGGAAATTTTTGCTTAAGTAATTAACTCTGGACGGCTCAGATTGATTGGAGGAGATCCAACGGTAGATCTTGATCTGATTTGAGCCAAACTTTTATGATGATGATCTGGGCTCAGGATCTGCCTTGTGGTAGCTCGGATCCTCCAGATATGCAACGGATGGTCCAGATCAACTCTATCTGTGAATGGACGCTCTAGAGCCCTCCTTGCTTGATCCAACGGTTGATTTAGCTCTGATTGGGATGAAACCTTCAGATCTTGATCATAGAGCTTGATCAACCCTAATCCTAGCTCGGATTGCTTCAGATCGTCCCGGATGGCTCAGATCTAGCCGCTCTTGAATCGGACGGCCCGGATTAATCGTAGGCTTGATAATTCGATCCGGTTCACATCCGACTCAAGTTTGACCCAGTATGCCCTAAGTCCTTGAACCTTTGGTGACTACAAAAAATAGATCCAAAATTTAGTGGCCAATTAATCCAATTTACTGCAAATTTGCAATTAAGTCCAAAATAAAGGTAAGTTCTAAAACCTAGGGCAATTTCACAATTAATCAATAAAAATATGAGTCAAACATGGATTTTAACATCTAAAATAATCAACAAAATGGTGCTTATCAACTCCCCCACACTTAACCTTGAGCGTCTCGCGAAACAACTAAATAAGTATCCCTTAGGCTCTCTTAAGCATAATTAGAAGCAAATGAAAAGAAATTACCTAGGGTTGTCAATTCTCATAAATCTAAACTCTATGGATTAGTATCTTGTCCTTAAATCAACAACTTAGCCTTTTCATCCATCATGAGTCATTGAGATGAATTTAAATCACTAGCCTTTCAAGGGAAGTTTTGGTGGCTCTCTCCTTAAGTTCTAAGTTGGTGATGGAAATGGAGCTCACTCTTACACATATGCTTCTTGCACTACCATAGGCTTGCTTATTATCTAATCTCCACCATTAATCATGAATAGGATCAACATCTACAAAAACAAATGAAAAGCATAGAAAATGGTGAGAAATGGAATAAAAACAAAGAAAATGGAAAAATGGGTATAGTGGAAGACTTGAGCGCTTAAAGATGTTTCCAATGTGCTTTGCCCCTCTTGACCATCCTCTAATGATATCAAAAGTGTGGTGAAGCGAAACTTGAATAAATCCCTTGGATTTGGATGAAAAACCCTTTCTTGGTTTCAATGTGCCAACTCTTCCTTAATGCGTGCCAAATTTTTTTTTCTCTTTTCTCATCCTTCTTTTTCTTCTTTCTTTCTCTCTTGTAAGGTCAGAAATGTATTGATGCAAGCTTTGACTTGGATGAGAAAAATTTCACTTGATTTCATGGTGCCAAAGTTCACTTGTTGTGTGCCACTTTATTTCTCTCTTTTTTCTTTTCTTTTCTCAAACTGTTTTTTTTTTCTTTTTGCTCTTGTCTCAAGTTCAGCATCCAAATTCAGCTCCACTGAATCAATTTCTAATCTCTGATTTCTTCACATCAGTTAGCATATAGGAGTAGTTGAGCAAATGGTAATGGAAAACCTAAATGCTTCACTTGGAATTTGACACTACAACTTCTTTTTTTTCTTTTTCTGTTCTGATTTGAAACATCCCATCAGCCACATTCTTTTGTTCTGATCAGCAGTGGATTACCTTGATACAAATTTGATGCACTTATATACTAAGTTTCTTGATTCCCAGCCCTTGAAAAAATCAAATTCACCCAAAAGTTGACACAAATCTATTTGAATGGAAACATTCCATTCTAATTTTTCTGCTTCAGCTGCATTTTCCTATTTCAAGTGTCAATTGCCTACTCCACGCAGCTCCTTCTAGGCCTTGCAATTCTTTGATGTTTTGCAGCAATTAGCATCAATTTGACTGCATTTTTCTGTTTTGATCCAAGCTGTTTTCTGATTTTAGCTTCACTGATTTTTCCTTTCTTTCTCTGTTTCTTTTCTGCTGCAATTCCATTGTTTCTACTGCATTTCAGTTCCATTCCAGATCAGAATTCCTGCTTCAACTTCAGATTTCCCAGCTTGTGATCAGCAGCTCAGATTTTCAGTTTTTTTTTGGATTTTTTCCAGCTTTTGACCAGCCTTTATTCAGTAATTTGTTGCTGCCCTTCTTAAATTCTGCATCCCTGTTTCAAAATTTCTGCATCCACTGCAATTCAGCTCAGATTGTCTTCAAACTTCATCAAACTTCGGTTTAGCTTGTTTCCAGATTTCCTCACAGCTGCCTTTGCGTGCCACTTAGTCCTTGGCACATAATTTCTTCATTTAAATGGTTGCGTGCCACTTAGTCATTTGCACACAATTTCTTCTTCATCATGTAAGCTTGGATCTTCAAAGTGTAATCAAGGATCTAATGCCTCCATTGTCTCCATCCTCAACCATTTCTTCTTGCTCATTTTGGAATTCAAACTCACTCCCTTGGCACCTTTTGGCTTCAACTTGGCAACAAAAAAATTTTTTTTTTTCGAGTTGAAATGCATCCAAAACTTTAGTCACTCCCCCACACTTGGATCTTTGTCCGTCTCGGGCAAAACAGCATTAGAAACATACAAACAACAAGTCCAAAGAAAAGTAGGGTAAGAGTAAGAAATAAGTAAAGAAAAATGGATAAACATGATTATTGCTAAAAATTGATGTGGAAAGGAAAACAAATGGATAAGCCTCTATAGATGTGATCCAATCATTGAAATATGGTTTTGAAAGAACCTAAGCAAGTTCTAGAGTTCAATAGCATATGTGTGTCACAAATATAAGGCTAATTCTCACTAGGTGAAAATAATTCATCCCAAGTCTTCAATTAAGAATCTAAAGCTAAATAGTACTCAAGCATCCAAGATATCATCCATTAGCTCAAACCCTAAGTTTTAACAACCAAATTTAATTAATTTTCAAAAGACTCTAAAATGCTATGGAATAACCTAGAGGGATACATTTATTCCTAATCATTCAAAACATGGTATTTACAATGACTTTTATTCATGCTACCCTATTCAGCATTTATTAGCAAGGACTTAACTTAAAAGTGAAAACATACAATAAAAGAAAAGACAAGAAAAATCAAACTCCCTTTATTTCTGGCGGTCGGAGTCTATCCAGAAACAGCCTCCATCGTGGTAGTGGAGGAGTTTGTATGTGCGAAAGAGCTTCTTTTATTTGTTCAACTTCTCGGTGCATCGCTCCCCCACACTCGGACTGTACAACAATCTGTTCAGGTGGCCGAAGGTTATTTAGATACAAGACCCATTTAAGAAGTGGAGTTTTTCGAATTAAAGTAAAGTCTACTCCCTCTTTATTCTTTTTGGAACACCTTCCAGGAGGTTTGAGTCTATTCAGATGAAGCATCCACTCCAGAAGTTTTTGGGGTCCTGCAAGATAAGAAAGAAATGAAACAATATCAGTCTTTGTATAAAATGTATCCAAAAATGTATCACATCCAATAAAATCAATTCTTGGTGCCTCAATAAATTTTTCGCATTTATTTCCTACAAAATTTGCATCCAGGAACTCTTCACAAACAAAGAAATCAATTTTTGGCTCTTCAATAGAAATATCACAATTATCTTCCATCAAGCATGTATCAAGTAATCTGTCACAACCAATAAAATCAATTCTGGATCTGAGATTTTCTAAAGGAAAAGAAGAAATACTTACCTGATCATGCTGAAAAATGTCTGTCGGGTCTATAAGAAATACCTCCATCTCAGGCTCAAAATCTGGTGGGCAATCAACTAGAATAGGTGATCCTTGGGTACTTGCTCCAATCATGCAAGTCCCTACACTTTCTGGAAATGGTGGTGGTCCCTGGGGCTCTGTGCAATCCCCTACACCTGTAGAATAATCTCCTGTGCATGCCTCCTTAGCAATATCTGCAACAACCTTATTAAAAAGATTAGGGCTATCAAGAACAATATCATCACAAAATACAAAATAAGAAAAATCAGGTAAAGTCTCCTCTGAAATCAATTCTCCTCCCACTATGTCAAATGTACCATCGTCATCAATGATCTGTGCCTCAACAGTCTCATCTGATGTGTCTATGCTCAGAATAGAGTGATCTCCCCTAGGGTCCTTCATGGCGTCGAAAATACTAAACTGGACTACTGTGTCTCCCACCTCCATCGAAAGGGTGCCAGCATATACATCAATTTTAGTCTTAGCCGTCTTCAGAAAAGGCCTTCCAAGGATGAGTGGGGATCTGCATGCAAGATACTCTCCCTCCATGTCTAGAATGTAGAAGTCCGCAGGGAAAATCAACTCCTTCACTTTAACCAACACATCTTCAATAACCCCTGCCGGGCGGGTCTGACTCCGGTCTGCTAGCTGAATCACAACTCCCGTGGGCTGTAGAGGACCAATGCCAAGCATCTGGAAGACTGTCCTGGGCATGACATTAATAGAAGCTCCTAAGTCAAGCATGGCATCATGTAGCGTGGTGCTTCCTATCTCACAAGATACAGTAAACATGCCAGGGTCTTCACATTTCTGGGGAATGACATGGATAAGTGACGAGACATTCTTCCCAATGCTGACCAACTCATTTTCCTTAAGCTTCCTCTTGTTAACACATAGATCTTTCAAAAATTTTGCATACTTAGGAACCTGTTTAATCATCGTCAGCAAGGGTACATTAATTTCAACTTTACTAAAAAGTTTTACCAGCTCATTATACTCTTTTGCTTTCTCCTCCTCCACGTGTCTTTTGGTAGGAGTTCTCCCATTTGGAAAAGGCAAAGGCACCCTAAATTCTTCCTCTTGAATCGAAGATGGAAGGGCTGAATTGTGAGCTGCTGCCCTGTTTTTTGGAGCTGCTGTAAAATCCGTCTCGCCACTGATTTCTTCTCCGTTTTCCACCAAAATTGGGGAATTGCTTGAGGGGGAAGTCGGGCACGGGCTAGGGGTGGTATCCACTGAAATTGGAGTGGTTTCGGCACTGATTTGGGCTGGAAATGAACATGCTGCCCTGTTTTCTGAAAATTCAGCTCTCGGGTCATTTTGAGTTGATGCAACCTTCCCACTCCTCAAATAAATTGCGCTAACATTTCCCTTTGGGTTGGGAACAGCTTGGGAAGGTAGTTGGCTTGATCCTTGAGCCTTAAGTTGATTCACATCATTAGCCAATTGTCCCATTTGCCTTCCTAGGTTTTGTATAGCTCCAATGATATCATCCTGTTGTAATTGTTGGAATTGGGGCTGATTGGAGGTCTAGAATTGCTGTTGACTTTGCTGAAAAGTAGGTTGGAATGTGGGTTGAATTTGCTGAGAATTACAGCCTTGAAAATTTTGATTTTGCATTTGAAATGGTTATTGTGGAGATTGAAATTGATTGGGCTGAAATTCTTGGTTTTGGGGCTGAAAACTTGAGTTCCAAGGCTGGAAATTTTGCTGTGATTGTTGAACTTGCTGCTGTAGAGGTTGATATGGTTGTGGATAATTCATATTCCCTTGAAAACCTTGTTGAAACCCTTGCAATGGCTGCTGAAATGGTTGCTGGAAGTGCTGATTTAGGGGCTGAAAACTTTGATTTTGGTGCTGTGATTGTGGTTGTTGTTGCTGAACTTGCTGGAAAATTGTTGGGGTGGCTGTGAGGGCTGAGTTTGAGGCTCTTGTTGGTAGAAAGTGTTCCCGTACCTCAAGTTAGGATGGTTCCTCCAACCGGGGTTATATGTAGAGGAATACGGATTGTTTCTTGCTTGAAATTGTCCTCTTACTAATGCTGCTACTGTCTCGTCCTGTTGGAGGGTAGGGCATGAGTCTGAAGTGTGCTCTTGACTAGAGCAAATGCCACACACACTCACCACTTGATTAGATTGTGGAGGTACTGAAGGAGTTGAATTTTGTCTTGCCATGTTTAATTCAATTTGCTTAACAGCCGAGGTGAGCTCCATCAATGCAGTCTTAATCTCCTTCTGATCGCTAGAAACTATCTGAACTTCACCAACTCCTCTAGTGGTCAAAGCTCTGCTTCCAAATTGTTGGGAATTCTCAGCCATATTAGAAATTAGCTCCCTAGCTTGATGTGGTGTTTTGTTGACCAAGGCCCCTCCAGCTGCAGCATCAATCAAAGTCCTATCCATCTGTAAAAGTCCCTCATAAAAGTACTGAATCAGAAGCTGCTCGCTGATCTGATGCTGGGGACAACTTGAACATAACTTGTTAAATCTCTCCCAGTAGTCATACAATGTCTCACCAACCACTTGCTGAATCCCACAGATACTTTTTCTGATTATAGCTGTGCGGGAAGCTGGGAAATACTTCTCCAAAAATGCCTTCTTCATAGCAATCCAACTAGACACATGTCCTGTAGGCAGATAATAAAACCAGTCCTTGGCTGCTCCTGTCAATGTAAAGGGAAAAGCTCTCAGCTTGATGTCTTCTTCAGAAATGCCCTGAGGCTTCATCGTAGAGCACACCACATGGAATTCGTGCAAGTGTCTGTTTGGATCCTCCCCAGATAAACCCTGAAACTTTGGCAACAAATTGATGAGTCCAGATCTGAGCTCAAAATTCCCCCTAGCTCTGGATAAGCTATGCTGGAGTACTGAAATGCAGCATCAGGTGCTGCGAGCTCCTTCATGGTTCTTTGGCGGTTTGCCATATCAATTCCTGAGTGAGTGCTGATAATCTGAATAGGAGGGATATCTGTAGTCTCAGAAAGAATGGTCTGCCTCCTCCTGGCTCTGAAAGTCCTCTCAATCTCAGGATCGAAATCTTCTAATTCAGCACCTAAAGACCTGGTCATAAAAACAAAACAAATCGCAGTAAAAGTAGATAAAAAGATAAAACAAATAAAATCAAATCCAAAGATATAGCAATAAGCACAAAAGTAAGTCAAGGATGATATGAAATAAGTGCACAAGCAGAAATCAAACAAATCAACTAGTTGCTTCCCCGGCAACGGCGCCAAAAATTTGACGAGCCCAAACTATGTGTCACGAATGTGGGCCTCAAATTTAGAATTTATAAATGAATGAAAGCTGGAAACCCTTTTACAACTCAAAAGTATGAAAATGTAATATAGGGGCCACAGGTCGTATTTTTCTCGGGGACTAGTTGAGGTTTGTTTGATTCGCGCTTGTATTTGTGTCGTTTGTGTTTTCGGGTTTCAAATAAATATTCGGGCTTTGGGTTGCAATCAGAAACGAGACACACGAATAGCTCAGTAAAATTCGGACACAACCACCATTAAAACAGGAATCTAAGACTAACTTAATTGCAGCAAGAGAGACCACAACTTAATACAATTCAGGGTTGAAACTTAGCTGGAATTGTAGCTGACAGCTTCATAATATTGCTGTTCAATGTTGGACTGATCAATTCAGTAATGGAAACAATGCAGAAATGAAGCAATTTTGTTTTTCAGAATGCAGAATGTTGCAATACATTGAATGAACAGTCAAGCTAAGTAACTGAAACCAAAGGGCTATAGAATTCGAACTGCAGGGTTTCCTTAATACAATTTCAGAACTACAAGTTAAACAGGCAAAATTGACAGTGATACACAAATGGAGAAACTGATACACAACATGTGCAGGAATTTCAGAAAAGAAACAGATTCAGAAAAGTGGTACACAGCAGGTTTATCAGAAATGCAGAACAACAAAGTGATCTAAATCGGTGCTGATGCTGAACCAGATACACTCTCAGAATTGCTGAACTAAAACTGCTAAAAATGAACTGATATGCAGGACACGAGGCTGAATTCAGAACAGGTGGAGTGCAGAAATTCAGCTGAACAAACTCAGAATTGAAGCTACGGAATGAAACAAACTTAAATCAACTAAATTAACATACTAAAAGCGAAATGAACTGAAGCATTAACGAGCTAAAGGGAATTGCAGAGAAGAAATCTGATACGCAACTGAAAAGAAAAATGGATACGCTGGAAAAGAAATGGCACGCAACAGTTAAGCTAATTTCAGAAACGAATTTAAGCAAAATGAACTAATCCAAATACACTTGTTCGTTACACAAGCAATCTAGCTATTAGAAACACTGAATTAGAACTCTAATGGAAGCAACAAACTGTCAGAAACGAAATACTACCGACATTTCTTCAGAAATTCAGAAACGCACGACAGAAATGAAATCTATTGCTAACAAACGGAATTAACTAAGCCCCAATCCAAATCCTTGCTGTCACTCAAGGATGAGCTCGAATCGAGGTGGTCACGCCCTTCGGACGAAGAATTTGCTGAAGAAACGAGAAGAAACGAAGGAGAAAACCAAGCGCAAACGAGCTGCGGCGAGGAACGCGACGACTATGCGCTGTGGGAAATTTTTGCTTAAGTAATTAACTCTGGACGGCTCAGATTGATTGGAGGAGATCCAACGGTAGATCTTGATCTGATTTGAGCCAAACTTTTATGATGATGATCTGGGCTCAGGATCTGCCTTGTGGTAGCTCGGATCCTCCAGATATGCAACGGATGGTCCAGATCAACTCTATCTGTGAATGGACGCTCTAGAGCCCTCCTTGCTTGATCCAACGGTTGATTTAGCTCTGATTGGGATGAAACCTTCAGATCTTGATCATAGAGCTTGATCAACCCTAATCCTAGCTCGGATTGCTTCAGATCGTCCCGGATGGCTCAGATCTAGCCGCTCTTGAATCGGACGGCTCGGATTAATCGTAGGCTTGATAATTCGATCCGGTTCACATCCGACTCAAGTTTGACCCAGTATGTCCTAAGTCCTTGAACCTTTGGTGACTACAAAAAATAGATCCAAAATTTAGTGGCCAATTAATCCAATTTACTGCAAATTTGCAATTAAGTCCAAAATAAAGGTAAGTTCTAAAACCTAGGGCAATTTCACAATTAATCAATAAAAATATGAGTCAAACATGGATTTTAACATCTAAAATAATCAACAAAATGGTGCTTATCATATACACATCTTACAATCTCCCACTTATACTTAAAGACATTGTTGTTCTCACACTGTCATATATCTGACCCCCATATCCTCCACATGTCTGTCAAAAGCTCTAGATGGAAGAGCCTTAGTGAAAGGATCTGTCAGGTTGTTCTCCGATGCAATCTTGGCGACAGCCACTTCTCATCGCTTTACGATTTCTCGTATCAGGCGCTCTATGTGCTTACTCGCTTTATGGGCTCGTGGTTCCTTCGAGTTTGCAAACTGCACCACTGTTATCACAAAAGATTGTGATAGATCTGGGCAAACCAGGAATCACATCCAAGTCCATGATGAAGTTTCTGAGCCATACAGCTTCCTTGGCTGCCACATACTCAGCTTCAATGGTGGAGTCCGCCACGCACTTCTGCTTGACACTCCTCCAGACAATGGCTCCACCTCCTAAAGTAAACACAAAACCTGAGGTAGACTTACTTTTGTCCCTATCTGACTAGAAATCTGAGTCCGTATAACCCACAGGGACTAATTGGTCTGCCCGGTAAACCAGCATATAATCCCTAGTCCGTCTCAGGTATTTCAATATATGCTTTACCACTATCCAATGTCCCTGTCCAAGGTTACTCTGATATCTACTAACCATGCCCACGGCAAAACAGATATCAGGTCTCGTGCACAACATATCATACATGAGGCTTTCGACCGCTGAAGCATAAGGAACCGCCCTCATTTCTTCTATCTCCTTTGATGTTTTCGGACACATCTCCTTGGATAGAGGAACTCCATGCCCAAAGGGTAGGAAACCCTTCTTGGAGTTTTCCATGCTAAAACGAGACAAGACTGTGTCACCATATGAAGCTTGGGATAAGCATAACATTCTTTTCTAGCGATCCCTTATGACCTTGATCCCATGGATGTGTCCTGTTTCTCCTAAGTCCTTCATATTAAACTGCTTTGATAGCCAGACTCTTACGTCTGATAACACATTGACATTGTTGCCAATTAACAAAATGTCATCTACGTAAAGTACAAGAAACACCACGACGTTTCCGTCACAGCTTTTATACACACATGACTCATCTGGACTTTGAGCAAATTCCATATAACTGGATTACTTTATGAAAGCGGATGTTCCAAGACCTTGAAGCTTGCTTCAATCCATAAATAGATCGATTAAGCTTGCACACTAGATGCTCTTTGCCCTTGGCAATGAAACCTTCTGGTTGCTGCTGTTGGGTATGACTTAGCGGGTTTCCTAAGCGAATACCTGGTCGATCCGAGAAACCTCTCCATGCCTTCGGATTAAAAATTTAATCTGAATGGAGAGTCGTCTCCCATCGACCGTCTCGTGCCGTATCGAACGATCCAAATTACAACTTAGCAAATTACCAAAATTGGCCTTGCAATTTGCTCGACCGTTCAACCGCGGAAAAGGCAACAAGTTGATCGTGACTTTTATGTTTATGGTCAGGGTACAATTACTTAATTATTAACTATAATATCAAATCAAAACAATTAAATAATCATCATGAAATTATGAGACAAATAAGTAAGACACAAAATAAGAACATAAGGAGCCAAGGAAGAATATACCTTCCGTTACCTTACGATCTTCTACTGTATGACCCTCCCCTCTTGGACATCGTGTGGGCGACGATCTGCCAAGACCCGTGGTCACCAAGTTGATCCCTTCTCCTTGCGCCAACCAATCCCTTGCCAAAGGGATGCCGCCGGCCGCTCCTAGGAGATTTTCCAAGCACAAACCCAATAAATTCCTTT
Source organism: Boesenbergia rotunda (assembly GCA_024364735.1). Classification (NCBI taxonomy): domain Eukaryota; kingdom Viridiplantae; phylum Streptophyta; class Magnoliopsida; order Zingiberales; family Zingiberaceae; genus Boesenbergia; species Boesenbergia rotunda. Next base: position 13,400 of record JAGFNQ010004117.1, on the reverse strand, counting down.
CCTCCACTGCTAGCGCCTGAACAGCAAGTATCTTGAAGTTCTTGTGATCTGAGCAACTCCAAGTTACACAAGCAACTTGTATTCTGACCAACTCCACAACTCCAACTCGTGTTCGCTCCTTCCAAGGGCTACCTCACGGCAGCGAGTGCCTCCCTGAGGCAGCCTCACGGCAGCGTGGCCCTGCCTCACGACATTGCCTTCCTGGGCGCTGGCGTTGCCCTCCCTGAGCGCTGCCTCCCGAGGGCAGCGCCCCTCGGGCGCTGGCGCTGCCCTCCCTGGGCGTTGCCTCACGGCAGCGCTCCCGAGGGCAGCGAGGCACTGCCGTACAGCGCCTCCCGGGATGCTGCCTCACGGCAGCGATCCCGAGGCACTGCCTCCAAGACAGCAAGGCGCTTCCGTGCAGCGCCTCACGGCAGCGATCCCAACGCACTGCCTCCACGGCAGCGCTCCCAAGGGAGAGAGAAAAAGAAGGAGGAGGGGAGGAGAGGAAAAAAGAAAAGAGGCTAGGGTTTTGTGTTCTCTTAGAATCAACCATCAACTTGGTTCTATGCCACTAAGGGGTATTTATAGGGCTACGATAGGGACCATGAGGAGGAGTTGGATCTTGGCCCGCTAATGGACCCAGTCCATTAATGAGGATCCATTCCACTAAAGGACCCTCATTGACTTACCTCACCAACCCCCATATTTACATATGAGCTCCACTTACTACGAGTCATCCATCCCCCATGTTTAAGATCTCGCATGCCCGTTAATTAATTAAATTACTGACAATTTAAATTAATTAACTTCTGGATCCTTGATTAGTACCACTCAATCTTATCAACGTGCCGGATCAAATCCACCTGCAGGGTTTAGCACGATGAACCTTTTGAGCTCATCAAGAGGGCATCATCATCCTGACTCACCAGGACACGGATTCCGTCAATAATCATCGGCACATCATATTATTAATATTATTTTCCAACTTACCGGGGTCTATCGATCTAACGGAATAGATCTCGCCCATTGGTAAATCAAAGAAACAATAATTAATAATATATGTCTGATATTATTTCGGGATTAAAGGATCGTACTCCATAATAATATCTTGAGGTCCTATCCAATTATCGAGTCAGTACAAATTGGATAACCTCGAGTTTTGGTCCTACCCAATGTACTCAAAGCACACTAGTGTAATTCTATGGTCAAGACCAACCACATCTAATTACACTACAACCATCCCGATGGGTTGTCCAATTCCATCTCGGTTGTGGGCCTCTATTTTATACTAAGCATGGAACTGATAACATGATCTTCCGTGTGACACCACATATCATGTTATCTACAACGCAAAGTAATTGGGCTTCGTGTATGTACTAATGTAAACAAGCACTTAGTGTAGTTGTGATTCTCTTTTCAAAATAAGATGTTTATATAAAGAAATCATATTTTTCAGTATACACATCCTACAGCTGCATGTAGATGGTCTCATCAAGACTCCCGTTAAGGAAGGTTGTCTTGACATCCATCTGTCATACCTCATAATCCATATGAGCTGCAATAGATAAGAGAATCCGGATCGACTTAAGCATAGCTACTGGCGAAAAGGTCTCCTCATAATCGATACCCTCTTTCTGCGTATTTGATAATCGTTTTTTGTCGTGTTACGGTTTCAAATACAATTTAAGTACCGAATTCCTCTAAACTAATGTAGCATAGAGTAACTCGAGTCGTCTCCCAACGAATATAGTTGGTGTATGATAATTCTCATGATTGTATTTTATTGCTTTTGGGTTTTTGTATATGAAACTGGGTTTTGGATTTGAGAGCTATGACTACGAAATGAATAGCAGAGCAAGTATGAAATCTAATCTAATTAAGGAAAGACAGAGCAGGTAATGAAATCTAATTTAACCTAACTACAATTGCAACAAAGAAAAGGATAACTAGAAATTAAGCATTAACGAAACTAAACATAGAGCAAAACTACAGCATTGAAGAAATCTAATCCAACCTAACTTAATTGCATTTAAATGAAATACAAGAACATTAAGCAATTAAAAGAGACAAGACAATTGAGAACTAAGTAAAACAAGAGACATGAAATTTAAATCTATCTATAGAAATATTTTGTCAAACAACTTGCGAGCATGAATCAAAATAACAAAGGTACGTGCAAACTAATATGGAAGATCAAGCATCAATACAAACATTCATCACTCTATCAATCCAATTCACCAGAACATCAACACAATCAACAAGCAAAAATTAAATTTCAAGGATGGCTAATGGAAGGAACTTCCATTCGGCTGATGAGGTGCTGCTGGAATTTGAACAAGGAAGAATCGGCTGTGAAGAAACTTGATGAAGGCTGGAATTAATTGCTGTGAAAGTTGCTGTAATTGCATTGCTGTGAAGGAAACGACTGGAATTGAATTACATGTGAAGAAGAAGATCTGCTGTGCTGTTGGATCTGCGAAATCTGTGATGAACTCTACTGGCAGGAAATTGAAAAGCTACGGGAATTGAATTGCTGGGAAGAAATTTGTGAACAAAAAGGGCTGTAAAGAAATGCTGTAAACAGAAAGAAGCGGCTGCCGGCGATGGAGTGGAAGTCGTCAGCTAAGGTTGGAACCCCTAACCCTAGCTGTACGATGGTGGCGAGATGGAGAAGAATGGATGGAGAAAATCTGACCGAGTCGGGAACCCCTCGTCTACGATCGGATCTTAGCTCCGGCCGGCTAGGGTTGGAACCCCTAACCCTAGCTGTGCAATGGCCGGAGGTGGAGTGGAGAAGAAGAAGGTGAGGAGGAAGGGAGCGTCGCCGCTGTCGCCTCTGGAGCCGATCCCCCCGAGAAGATGATCGATTTTCCCTTTTGTCCCCCCGCCCGCGAACCGGTCAAGTCGCGTGTGGATGTGTGAGCCACTCACTTGAGTCTAGGCCTAATTTGAGTTCGATCCATTCTCAGCCTTCGGTTCGGTCCAGCCTCAGCTGCAGTGCAGTTGGGTTCAGTCAGTTTCAGCAAATGGGTTCGATCAGATTCGGCCCTGGTTCAGTCAGCTTCAGCCCTGAGTTTAATCAAGCAGTCCGGTTTAGTCAACAGTTGGTTCAGTCCAGTCAACCAAGCCACAGGTCAAAAGAGAATTAGCAACGAACGGCTGATATTGATTTGGCTTCATCCAACGGTCGGATCTCCTCAGATCTGAACCAAATTCCACAGATCCTAATCAACGGTACTGATCTACCTGTCCCCAACTCGGATTACCCAGATCAGTGGCAGATGGTCTAGATCTTCCCTTTTCTTGAATGGATGATCTAGAACATCTTGAGCTCGATCCAACGGTCAGATCACTTCTGATTTGGCTGAAATTTTCAGATCTTGATCTCTGGTCATGATTGATTCTATCTTGAACTCGGATCGACTAGAAGTTGACCGATGGCTCAGATCTAGCCGTTCTCTAGAATGGACGGCTCCTATTAATCCGATGCTTGATCCTTCTGATCTGGTTCCAATGCTGACTCAAGTCTGACCTGATTTGATATAGGTCCATGATCAATTGATGCCTACAAAATAATATTCAAATTTAGTGCCAAACATATCCCAAATATACACAGATTTGAATTAAATGTCAAAATGAAGGGAATACATGAAACCTAATACAAATGCAACCTTAAGCATATTAAATGTGGATCAAACATGGATTTTAGAGCCGAAAATAAACAACAAAATGATGGTTATCAGTATACCCTTTCGTAATAAGCCTTGTTTTGAAGGTCTCAACCTTCCCATCTGATCATCTCTTTCTTTTGTAGATCCACTTGCATCCAATGGCTTTTACACCATTTGATGGTTCTACTAGCTCTCAGACATGGTTAGAATCCATCGATTCTATCTCGGAGTTCATTGCGCTTTGCCAAGAATCTGCATCCTTGTCTTAGAGGGCCTCGTCATAGGTCCAGGGATCCAGTTCATGTTTACCAGAGACCAAGTCCGAAGACTCTCCCAAAAACATGTACCTTTCAGGCTGTCTCACAACCCTCCCACTGCGACGAGGTACTACCTGTGTGTCTTGAGTGACACACGGTGCAGTGACTTGTGGTGTGTCCTCTTGTACAATTGGTCCTGAAGCCGGAACATCCCCCCTTAACTCTTCAAGCACTAGTCTACTCTTTGGCTTATGGCTCATCATATAGTCCTCTTCCAAGAATCTGACATTTATGCTAATAATTACCTTCTGATCCTTAGGACTATAGAACAGACCACCCTTCGTTCCCCTAGGATAGCCTATGAACAGTCGTACCACTATACGAGATTCTAACTTATCAGTATCTCCCTTCAGCACATGTGCTGGACTACCCCAAATCCGAACGTGTCCTAGACTGGGCTTGCGCCCAGTCCACAGTTCTGTGGGAGTATGAGGTACTGACTTAGATGGAACCAAGTTCAGTATGTACGCTGCCGTTTCCAGAGCGTATCCCCAGAATGAATCAGGTAAGTCTGAATAGCTCATCATTGACCTAACCATTTCCATAAGTGTCCTATTCCTTCTTTCTGCAACTCCGTTCTGCTGGGGTGTGTCAGGTGCAGTTAGCTGGGATTGAATCCCAGCTTTTGATAGGTAGCTCCTAAACTCCCCAGAGAGGTACTCGCCACCACGATCTGATCGCAGTGTCTTGATACTTTTACCTCGATGTTTCTCCACATCATCCTTGAATTCTCTGAATTTATCAAAGCATTCAGATTTGCGGCGCATCAGGTAAATGCACCCATACCTTGAATAATCGTCAATGAAGGTGATGAAGTATTCAAAGTCTCCTCTTGCCTGGATTGACATAGGGCCACATACATCAGAATGAATCAGTTCTAACACCTCTTTTGCCCTATACCCCTTAGTCTTGAAAGGCCTCTTGGTCATCATCCCTTCCAAGCAAGACTCACAAGTCGAGAGAGCCTCCACCACCAATGAACCCAAGGGCCCATCGACTATTAACCTCTGAATCCTACTAAGGTTAATATGACCAAGCCTAAGGTGTCAAAGATATGTTTGGTTCATCTTAGAAGACTCTTTTCTCTTATTTAAGTTAGATGATGAGCTATTTACTTCAGTGTGCATCATGGGAGGTTTTGGTTCTAGAGTATACAGATTGCCAACCAACGTATCCGAATAGATAATCTCTCTGTTTAATTTCTCTTAATAACAATTTTATTATCAAAAGTAACAGAATATACATCCTTAAACAACTTAGAAACTGAAATTAAATTCTTTCTAAATGAAGGTACATAAAGACAATCTCTCAGAACTAACACTTTATTTTTCTCAAAAGATAAATAAAAGACTCCCACTGCTACTGCTGCTACTCATGTAGCATTGCCCATGTAGACCATGATTTCTTCATTCGCCAGCCGTCGGGTTTCCTGGAACCCCTGCAGAGTATTGTAGACATGGTCAGTGTCTCCTGTATCTACACACCAGGTACTGATAGATAGCACCGCTAAGCATGTTTCAACGACTAAGGTTGAAAAAATACCTTTGCTTTTACGACGGGGACAGTCTGCCTTCCAGTGCCCAGTCTGCTTGCATGTGAAGCACTTGCCCTTCGGTTTCTTCACACCAGTTCGGGGTCTTTGCGATGCTCCTTCCTTCTTGAACTCTCCTCGTTTCTTCTTCTTCTTCTTCTTCTTCTTCTTACCTTTTGGCTCAGAAGAAGAAACCTTTTGAGTTACTAAGGCGTGTGAGTTCTTCTGAAAGAGTGCCTCCGTCGCCTGGAGTTCTCCCTGCAGTTCACCCAACGTATAATTCTTCATGTTCATATTACAGTTGAGGTTGAACTGCTCAAAATCCTTAGGTAGAGACTGGAATATGATATCGACTTGGGATTTTCCGTCGACTTCAGCTCCCAGTACCTCCTGTTCAACATTCTGATTGGACAATGGGGGTAGGGACGTCAAGGGTTGGCCTTCCTCGTTAAATTCTGTTGTGTTTTCCGTTGGTAGCGCCGGCGACTGTGTCTGCCTCTCCTGTTCAACGTTCAGATTGGACAATGGCGGTACGGACATCAAGGGTTGGCCTTCCTCGTTAAATTCAGTTGTGTTTTCCATTGGTAACGCCGGCCGCTGAGGCTGCCTCCCTTGTTCAAGATTCTGATTGGACAATGGTAGGAGCGACGGCAAGTATTGGCCTTCCTTGTTAAATTGCGTTGCGTTTTCCGACGGTAGCGGGAGCGGCTGTGGTTGCATCTCCTGTCCATCATTCTGATTGGACTGCGGCAGGAGCGACACTGAGAGCTGCTTTTCGTCGGTGCATTCCTTCGCATCTTCCAACGGCAGCTCAGGTGGCTGTGTCTGCCGCCCCTCTTCAACATTCTGATCCAACAGTGCCAGGAACGACGCCAAGCGCTGGCGGCCATTCTCGTTATATTCCGTTGTGTTTTCCTGCATCCCCTGTTCAACATTCTGATTCGACAATGACAGAACCGACGCCCAGAATGGACTGGTGGACGATGCCTCGGCCATGACCGCGAGAGGAGGAGGAGGAGGCATAGCTATCGTCACAGGATAAACGGTACCGTGTGGTTGCAGCGGATGATTGGGGACGACGGGATAATTGGGATAGCCTACAGGAAGCTGTTGCGGCAACGAAGAATTCAAACTCTTGTGCCTTTTGGGTTGTGGTTGGTGGAGAGCAGATTGTCCGGCGGCGGCTTGTTGCACATCCGCAGGGTAGAAGTTGAGGCCGGCCTGTTGGCATCGACTGACGTAACAAAACCAGTAGCGCATGACTTTGTTCTCCGATCTGCCCTCCATCTGCGCCATAACAACAAAATCAATAACTAAAAGAGGAAAATTAAACAAAAAACAGATCGATCGATGGAAATTAATAATGAGGATCGTTCGATCGACGTACTTCTTCGGCGATGCGAGACCACTTGTTGCCGAGAGCCGCATGGAGGCGGCAGAGGTGGAGCTCCTCGTCGCGTGAGAAGGAGACGCCTCCCTTGAGGTTAGGGCGGAGGCTGTTAAGCCACCGAAAACGGCAGCTCTGCCCGGTGCGAGCCAGCCCGGTGCGCTTCGGCACTGCATCCCATTTCCCCACGCCGTGAGCCCGGACGTCCGCCGCCAGCACAGCGTCTGTTGGTGTCTAAGCATGAAAACGAATTGGAAAAATTGATTTTATACTTATAGCGATTTCAACTTCTTGATTCTTCTTCTCTGTTCTTCTTCTTCTGCTCGCTGTCTTGAGAGCGTCACCGGACTGATCTCAAAACTCTTTCACAAGCCAAATCCCTCTTTCGATTGAAGCTCCTCTCCTTCTTCGTCGTTGCCTTTGGATTGCAATCCGGACGCTTTTTATAGTGGAAGAATCGGACGTTACCTCTACCTCCATCAATGGAGGTGTTCAATGCCATTGATTGTGAACGTTTCAACGTTCACAATCAAGGCTTGTAACGCCTCGGCTTGTAACGCTAACATCTCCCACTCGTCCAATTCTATCCATATAGGTCATCTAGTCACTAAGACTATGTAAGGAAGTCACAAAGACCATATGAGAGCATTCAATTCATACTTCAGGGAAAATGGTTCGTGCGACAGCAAGCACACTGAGCAATTCATGCTAAGAAAGTTGTTACACTTAACTTAGCTGCTCTATAGAACGAATCAGAGACATCAATAACTTGCCTTTACCCCAGATTAAATATTTACATCAATATGAACATCTCTAATCCCTCATAAGACATTTATGTCAAGAGCATGTTCGACATCTCAAATCAATACATTTATTCACAATTACATTTTTAAGTACTTAACAAAAAATGTAACTGGTCGACCAGTGAATAAGTATTACAGATGTAAACCAATTTTAATTTCCTTTTCAGCTAGAATCTATTCATTCTAATCAGTTGCTTTCCTAGTTATGCACCATAGACCGAATCATCCATAGTCAATAGGACACACACTAAAGTAGCAAACACTGATTAAAACTTCAAGTAGACAGCTAAATAGTCACTTAGGGTAAGATTGAGATTAACTGATAATCTCAAGGGTCTCACATAGTAGAGAAGCAGGGATCCTTTCTCCTACTACCCTTATTGTCGCTACAGCACATGTGGTATGAATCACATGCTACGATGTTTTTCTCTCTACCAAAAAGAGTGCATATTTTTCTCAAATATCTAACATCGTACAGATTTCGATCTAGACATACCTAATGTCTAATCCGAATTCAACTTATGAATTCCAATCTGGCTTTAAACAGGTTTAGTAAATGGTGGGTGCATTTACTTCGATCATTACATAAATGATCTCATCTTGATACAACCTCAAGGCGACCTCAACTTATGAGTATGTCTCTCTTCACAACTACATAAGTTGTCTCATAAGTAATGATCTTACCTCTATTTATACTCAACAAATAGAGACGACTGTCCATGTGAGTGGACCAATCTCAGCCTGCCAACATGCTCATCGAGACTTTTTCAAATGTAACAAATACATTCACACTGAATAGATCATGACATTTCATTTATAAAAATGTAACAAATACATTTACAATGTGTTACATCTTGCGTAGTCCCAAAGACTTCACATGTTCATTAAATGACTCTTTAGTCAATGGCTTAGTAAAAGGATCTGCAAGCATTGCTCGGGTAGGGATGTACTCAAGAATTATCTTTTTCTTGTCAACAATATCCCTTACAAAATTGTATTTAATTTCTATATGCTTGCCTTTGCTGTGATATTTAGGATCCTTGGAAAAAGCTATAGCAGCTTGATTGTCACAACACAATGTAACAGAGCTCCCACTGTCCTCAACAATCTTCAGATGCTTTAGGAACCTTCTCAACCAGACAGCTTCTTGTACAGTCGTTGCACAAGTCACATACTCAGCCTCCATTGTCGACAGTGCTACACAAGCCTGTTTCTTACTGTTCCATGAAATGGCACCTCCATTCAGCATAAAAATATAGCCAGATATGGATTTTCTGTCGTCAAGGTCCCCTGCCCAATCTGCATCTGCGTATCCCTTCAAGCTCAACTTTGACCCTCGGAAGCAGAGACAATAATCTGCCGTTCCTTTGAGATATCTGAATATCCTTTTTACCGCTTTCCAGTGTCTCGATCCTGGGTTTGACTGGAAACGACTAACTAAGCCAACAACATAGCTTATATCAGGGCGAGTACACAACATAGTGTACATCAAACTACCAATGGCACTAGCATATGGTCTTTTCTTCATCTCGGCTATCTCTTCAGGAGTCTTGGGAGACATACTTTTGCTCAAAACAACACCTTTCGCTGTAGGTGTTTGTTCAACGTTGCAATCAAACATATTGAAGTGTTGTAATATCTTAGTAATATAAGCTTCTTGGGACAAACCCAAAAGTCTTTTTGATCGATCACGAACGATCCGTACTCCTAAGATATACTCAGCTTCTCCCATGTCAATTATGTCAAATTGTGATGAAAGCCAAGACTTGACCTCAATCACAACTCTTAAGTCATTTCCAGCTATCAGCATATCATCAACATATAATGATAAAATGACCAACTTTCCTTTATCCTTTCTCAGGTAAACACAATGATCCTCATTGATCATTTCGAAACCATAAGATAAAATAACTTCATTGAATCTTATGTTCCATTGTCTCGACGCTTGCTTTAGCCCATATATAGACTTTTTAAGTCTACATACTTTTTCCTCTTGGCCATCAGCAATATAACCTTCTGGTTGTACCATATAGATTTCCTCGTCAAGATTACCATTAAGGAAAGCCGTTTTTACATCCATCTGATGTAATTCCAAGTCATAATGTGCTACTATAGCTAAAATGACACGTATTGACACAAACTTCACAACAGGGGAAAATGTCTCTTCAAAATCAATACCCTCCAATTGGGTATATCCTTTTGCAACCAGACGAGCTTTGTATTTATTAATCGATCCATCTGCCTTCCTCTTGATTTTGAGAATCCATTTATTCCCAATAGCCCTTCGGCCTGGAGGAAGATCGACTAAATCTCAAACCTGATTCTTTCTCATAGACTCCATTTCTTCATCCATTGCAATTCTCCATTTTTCTCTAACTGAGCATCTCAATGCTTCCTCAACCGTTCGAGGTTCTTCATCGTCAACTGGGAGAATCATTAATGCCTCATTTTCAATGTCAAACCTTCTCCGAGGAATAATCTTACGATTACTTTTTCGTAGGTTTGACTGCTGAGAAACTAATTCACTTATAGGCAATTCACTCCCACTAGGTTGACTAGATTCAGGCATTCTCTGAGATTCCTGATTTGTTAATGGAGGAACAGTATCCTCCTCCTCTATTGCAAATAGAGGAGTTGATTTATCAACTTCACCTCTTGTTGGGAACTGAGTTTCGAGAAAAGTAGCATCTCTTGACTCAATTTCAGAGATGGTTCCATCTTGCTGCTCACCAATAAAAACATAACCCTTAGAAGTATCAGAATATCTTACAAAGATACACTTCTTACCTCTGGGTCCTAATTTTCCATATTTATGAGTCTTATCATGAATATAAGCAGCTGACCCCCATGGTCTCAGATTACTCAAATCTGATTTTCTGCCTGTCCAAAGTTCATATGGAGTAGATGGAACTGATTTAGAAGGCACCCGGTTAAGTATGTAGGTTGCAGCTAATAAAGCATCTCCCCAATAGGAAACAGGCAAATTAGCTTGAGCCATCATCGACCTAACCATTTCAAGAAGAGTTCGATTTCTTCTTTCAGCAACTCCATTTTGCTGTGGAGTTCCAGGGATAGTTAACTGTCTAATAATCCCTTTCTCATTACATATTGTCTTGAACTGATCAGACAAGTATTCACCTCCACGGTCAGTGCGTAAGGTTTTAACCTTACGTTCCAATTGATTCTCAACTTCGTTCAAATAACGATTAAAGCAATCTAATGCTTCAGATTTATGAGAAATCAAATACACATGACCAAAACGCGTGAAATCATCAATAAATGTAATGAAATATGAACTACCATTTCTAGCCTTCACGTTCATCGGACCACAAATATCCGAATGAATCAATTGCAATGTTGAATCAGCCCTAATAGCCTTACCAAACGGTTTCCTAGTTGCTTTTCCAGCAAGACAGTGCTCACATATAGACAAGTCAACTTTAGCACGAGTGCCGAGCAGACCCTCTCTTGCTAATCTATTCATTCTTTCTTGTCCTATATGTCCCAATCTAGCGTGCCAAATTTCATCATTAACATCAGCATCACTAGTAAGAGCAATGTTTGAAAAACAACCATTATTTCCACAATTAACATCAGGTTCTACATCAAGAACCATGAAACCGTTTGATATAAAACCATATCCAATTAACACAGAGTCAATTCTAAGTTCTACTCGACGACTGTAAAAATTCATACAATAACTCAATTCAAGAAGACAATTCACAGAAACAAGATTCCGTCGAATCTCAGGAGCATACAGGACATCATGCAGAAACAATGTACGCCCACCACGAAGGTTGAGTTTGCAAGTTCCAATTCCTTTGACTTCAATTCTTGTATTGTTTCCCACATATATCCAATTATTGCCAGCTGGTACACGACGGTACTCCACGTACGTAGCTCGATCACGAGCTACATGGTTCGTTGCTCCTGAATCTATAATCCACAAAGGATAAGAATCAGCTAACAACACCGAACTAGCAACATAAAGCTCATGAAAAGAAGACAAATGGATTTACCTTTTTCGGCTCGGTACACTCCCGAGCAAAATGGCCCTTCTTGCCACAGTTGTAGCAAGTAAGCTTGCCCTTAGGTTTCTTTCCATTCTTCTTTCCTTTCTTCTTGATTGGGTCCTGCACAGTAGTAGCACCAGCTTCTTTTCCCTTTCCCTTTCCTTTCTTAAACCATTTTTTCTTATTCTTGGATCCAGAACCTTCCGCTACAAAAGCTTGCTCAGAAATCCTGGCGGATTCTATTCTCTCCGCCTCCAGTTCAATATGGCGTGAGACATCAATGAAAGTCCTAATACTCTCACTGTGAGTAAGGTTCTGTTTCATTGTTTCCCAAGAATCAGGAAGGGAACGAATAACTACTTGAACCTGTTGTTCGTCGGTCAACTCATGACCAGCAGTCTTAAGCTCCCGAATCATATTACCCATTTCTCTCAGATGTTGGGTCATTGTCACATTCGGGCGCTTCTTACAACTGTCAAACTTGATTGTCAGTTGACGAAGCTTGCTAACACTAACTCCACTGTATCTCTCTCTCTCAGGGCAACCCAGACAGCATGAGCTGATGGTAGTGGCTCATACTCAAATACCAGGTCATCTACCATTGAACTAATCAATATCCCCTTTGCAGTGAAGTCCTTTTTCTTCCATGCCCTATAGGCATCTAGATCAAGTCTGTACTGTACAGTTGAACCAACAGCAGGTTCTACCATGAAATGATAGCCTCCAGAACTTCTTGTTCCTCAAGAACATATTGTATCTTGAGATGTCATATTTTATAGTTGTCCCCATACAATTTCTCTCCCTTGTTCAGTTCAGCTATGATGTTCTTAGTTGCCATGATCTATCATAAACAAACATATTATTCATTAATTCAGTGTAAATCATCTGTACATAATTTTTGATTGACTCAATGTAAACTTGACTTGGTTTACGAAATCAAGTGATAAGTACGTTTTCACTCATCATTCGCATCATCCAATCTAATTAACATTGATCAATTATATTACATACATCCCATTAAACGAACTAATCATTTATCTTGAATATGAACTAATCATATAAATGAACTAATCATTGACAAGTCAGTTAACACATAACATAACTTTATTTAATAGGCTTAATAAGTTGGTACAACAAACAGAATTCAATGAACTAGATAAGTTGACATCATTCCCATAATAAAAAATATTATGGCAGTGGCTATCACTCTCTCGTTCATCTCTAATCGGCCAGTCTGATCAGGCTCGGGATCTTCCACAGATTCTATCGGATCTTCCTCAAATATTTCAGGATCTTCCTCGATCATTTCAATATCAGGATCTTCCTCAAATATTTCAGGGTTTTCCCCAGGCATTTCGGGATCTTCCTCGAACATTTCGGGATCTTCCTCAAACATTTCGGGATCGTCCTCGAACATTTCGGGATCGTCCTCGAACATTTCAGGATCGTCCTCGAACATTTCGGGATCTTCCTCTGGGTCCTCCTCAGAATCTTCAATTGGATCCCACTCGATTTCCTCAGGATCCCCCTTGAATTCTACAATCAGATCTATCTCTGGATCCTCTTCAAATTCTTCAGGATCCTCTTCCAGATCGTCCTCAGAACTCTTCCAGATCCTCTTCTGAAAAATTCTGGCGAAGTAGTTCTCTACATAACTCGGTAATGAGATACGTCTTCGTAGCATCCCCAGATACAT
>JAGFNQ010004116.1:0-42428 GCA_024364735.1 Boesenbergia rotunda | reverse complement strand
ACAGTGTTCTCGAAGATAGATCTGCGTTCTGGGTATCATCAGCTAAAGGTTAAAGAGAGTGACATCCCCAGGACGGCTTTCAGGACAAGATACGACCACTATGAATTTATGGTAATGCCTTTTGGAGTAACCAATGCTCCAGCAGTCTTCATGGAGCTGATGAACCACATCTTTAGGGAGTATCTCGATAAATTCGTCATTGTGTTTATTGATGATATTCTCATATACTCACAGACTCCAGAGGACCATGCTACACACTTGAGGATAGTGCTGCAGATCCTTCAGCAGGAGAAGCTCTATGCAAAATTCTCAAAGTGTGAGTTTTGGCTAGATCAGGTGACCTTTCTAGGTCACATTGTATCCAAAGAAGGCATTCAAGTTGATCCAGCCAAGATAGAAGCAGTCAGCAACTGGTGTAGACCCAAGAATGCCAGTGAGATCAGAAGCTTCTTAGGTCTGGCAGGATACTACAGAAAATTTGTGGAGGACTTTTCCAGGATAGCCTCTCCACTCACAGCTTTGACCAGAAAGAACAAGAAGTTTGAATGGTCAGATAAATACGAGCACAGTTTTCTAGAGCTGAAGAAGAGATTGACTAGTGCTCCCATCCTGACTGTTCCAGAGAGTGACAAGGCCTTTGACATCTATAGTGATGCATCCAAGATGGGCCTTGGAGCTGTCCTCATGCAAGACGGTAAAGTGATAGCATATGCCTCCAGACAGCTCAAGGACTATGAGAAGAATTACCCTACCCACGACCTTGAGCTAGCAGCTGTGGTTTTCGCACTGAAGCTCTGGAGACACTACCTGTATGGAGTGCAGTGCAGAATCTTCACAGACCATCAAAGTTTGAAGTACTTTTTCACTCAGAAGGATCTGAATATGAGGCAGCGCAGGTGGCTAGAGTTGGTCAAAGATTATGACTGTGAAATCCTCTACCACCCAGGTAAAGCTAATAAAGTGGCGGATGCACTGAGCAGGAAATCCTGTGCAGCACTGATGTCCTTATCATCACTGTCTCTACCACTTCAGAAAGAAATAAAAGATTTTGGAGTCGAGGTTATGGTTGGGCAATTTTCTGCATTGACCCTAGAGTCAACCCTGCTTAAGGATATACAAGAAAAGCAAGATCAAGACCCAGAGATCCAGAAGATCAAGCAGGGGATCCAAGAGGCAGGAAATTCAGAGTTTCGAGTATCAGATAGTGGCATACTCTATTTTGGAGACCGCCTTTGCGTCCCCGATGATGAGGAACTAAGGAAGAATATTCTAGAGGAGGCCCACAGTACCCCATACTCTATGCATCCTGGTTCTACCAAGATGTATCAAGATTTAAAGAAAAGATTCTGGTGGTCTGGACTCAAGCGAGATGTGGCCAGATATATCAGTACCTGCTTGGCCTGCTAGAGAGTCAAGGCAGAGCACCAGAGACCAGGAGGAGTTCTACAGCCACTTCCCATTCCAGAGTGGAAGTGGGAAGAAATATCCATGGACTTTATCACAGGTCTTCCAAGAACCACCCATGGACACGATGCAATTTGGGTGATAGTGGACAGATTGACCAAGTCTGCCCACTTCCTAGCCATCAAGTTATCGCATTCGGTAGAGCAATTAGCACAGCTGTACGTGAAAGAAGTAATCAGGCTTCACGGAGTCCCGAAGTCGATCATTTCTGACAGAGATGGGCGATTCATCTCCCATTTTTGGAGGTGTGTTCAGGACGCCCTAGGCACCAAACTTCAGTTCAGCACAGCCTTCCATCCCCAGACAGATGGACAAACAGAGAGAGTAAATCAGATTTTAGAAGACATGCTCAGGGCTTGTGCGTTGGACTTTAGGGGTAGTTGGTGCAAATTTCTGTGCTTAGCTGAGTTTGCCTACAACAATAGCTATCAGGCCACCATCAGGATGCCACCTTATGAGGCATTGTATGGCAGGAAATGTAGATCACCCATATGTTGGCAAGAAGCTGGTGAGAGGAAGGAGATGGAGTCAGAACTAGGCAGCCAGACTGAGCTTATAGATGAGACCGCTCAGGCTATCCAGACGATCCGCCAGAGGATTGAGACTGCCCAGAGTAGACAGAAAAGTTACGCTGACACACGCCGTAGGCCACTTGAATTCCAAGTTAGAGATTCAGTATTTCTCAAGGTCGCTCCTATGAAGGGAGTGATGAGATTTGGCAAGAAGGGCAAGCTAAGTCCTCGCTACATAGGACCCTATGAGATTATAAAGAGAGTTGGGAAGGTAGCCTATGAGCTGGACTTACCAGAGGATATGTCAGCTATCCACAGTACCTTTCATGTCTCTATGCTAAAGAAGTGTATTCACGACCCTAGCCAAGTGATTCAGCCTCAGTCAGTACAGATCCAAGAAGATCTTAGTTATGAGAGCAGACCGACACAAATAGTGGACAAAGCAGTTAAAAGATTAAGAAACAAAGAAGTGCCACTAGTGAAGGTCATCTGGCAGAATCAAAAGCATGAAGAGGCTACTTGGGAACGTAAGGACAGCATGAGAGAGAGAGATATCCAGAATTATTCTAAGTTCGAGGACGAACTTTTTATAAGGTATGGGGGATTGTAACGCCCCAAAATTCCCATTTTTAGTTCTTAAAGTCCTTAGAATTATTTAGAAATGGTTTAGAAATATTGTAGATATTTTTAGGAATTTTTAGAATATTTTTATGAAATTTTCCGAGTCCGTTTGGTATTTTAAAAAAAAAAAAGGAAAGAAAGCCAAAAAAGGAAAAAACCACTAAGGGGCAGCCGGAGATCGAACCCGCGACCAGCAGGAAACCAGAAACGCGCGCGACCAGCTGGGCTAGGGTATCAAGCACAAAAAAGGATGGAGAGACATGTATTTAAGTGGTAGTTAGGTCAATCCGCCCCATGAGTATAAATAGAAAATTTAAAGAGAGAAGTTGGGATTTCTCTCAAACCCTTTCGGCCAACACCTTGCGCCGACCCCTCTCCCTCTCCTCTCTTGTGCGCACGCCACACCAAGCCCTAGAGGGCCGGCCAAAGCTTTTCTCCGAGAGATAATCCTATATTCGGGATCCCCGCGACGAGAGGAACGCGTAGACGCGAAGAATTCTCCGAGATCTCAAGTTTCTCCCGAGTTCTAGACGTCAATCTTGGTTGTAAGTCCAAGATATCAATGTAAGTACTGCTCACCTGCAGTAAGAGGCGGTTTTTCCGCGAGAATTTCCTTTAAAAGTTTTAAAAGAGATAGTTTCTTTAGTTTATGATTTTTGGCATGTGATATTAGTTCATTATATGTTTGTATAAGTTGATTAAGCACCCTATATGAGATTAGGGCTAAGAAAAGTTATGAGAAAAGAAAAGAGAAGATAAAGATAAGAAAAGAAAAGGCCAAGGCCTTAAGAAATCCTCAAAAGTCAAGACTTAGGGATTTTAGCACGCAAGGTGCTCCAGAAAATGCCAAGGCATTTACAGATAAGAAAGAAAAGAAAGAAAAGCTATTTTATTTTATAAGGCCAGTACCCGGCGTCCAAGGGCGTCGTTAAAGAAATCCAAGTGTCCAATTCCAAGGTCTTGGCCCTGGTAGACCAAGGTCTGCTCTATTAGGATTGGCGGCTCGCTACCCCAACCTTTTAGGGAACGCGCATATGAGATGGTACTTACGTCTTCAGTGGATCCAAGTGATTATTATTTTCAAGTATATGCTTTAGCAAAGTTTCAAAAATTTAAAGAGTTTTCAAAAAGTTAAAGAATAGCTAAAGTTTCCAAGTTGAGCCAAGAAAAGTAAAATGAGATTTATCATTGCTTGAGTATGCATGTTTTGAGCTATACATGTCCTTAGTTTTTCTTTCAAGCATATTAGTATCTCATATGATGTTCAGTTTGATCTAGAAGCATGTTTGCATATTTCGAGTTTTTGTGAGCTAGATAGTACTTACTAAGCTTTTTGCTTACTAGTTGCATTTCCTCTTATTGCAGATAAAGGTAAAGACAAGCAATTCTGAAGGAAGACGACGAGGCGGTGCTGAGTAGAGTGTGTGTGGTGGCTGATTATGGAGAGATCTTTGGCACAAGACTATTTAGTTATTTAATTCACAATGTTATAGTTCATTTGAATTTCAAGTTCTTGCTTTATGGAGTTTAGCGAACATTTGAGCTTTGGATAGTTTTATATGCTCAATTTCTTAGAGTAAAGATTTCATGTCATTTCATTTAGCTTATATATTCTTATGCTTGCATTGGATGAGTGGAAATGTGAGTAGATGGAGATATTGATACTTTGATAGGATATTAGACACATGTGCCAAGATAGTATCAAATTCTCTTTGATTTAAGTTTTATTGCTTAAATATGTTTAGAAAAGTTGCATTCACATTTCATGATGCTTTAGAAAGGTCATAGAGCATGTATTTGGTTTTATGGATGTATAGAAGTCAAGATTGGTACAAACTTTAGTGTTAAAGTTCATATAACTTTTATAGTTTATTTTCTTCCGCAAAAGTCCAAATTTCAAGTTTATGGATTCATTTTGATTGGCTAAATCGTTTAGAAAACTGACATAGAGTATAGAAATGGCATCATAGTATTATATGGCTCGAAAATACATGATTGGTGGACCTTTGAAGCAAGTGCCGAAACCTGTAAATTCAGATCACAGGCCTATCAGTCGACTGATGCAGTATCAGTCAACTGATACCTGCAGTTTGAGTTGGGCGAGGCAAGCAACAAGTGTACCAATTGCGAGTTTTCGGGATGGTAAGTGTGATATGTTAATATGTATGATTGCTTGAGTTAGAATATGATTGTTAGATGAATTTAAAAGTTTAAAAAAAAAGAGAGAGATTTCCGCATTTTTAGTCATGTATCAAAAGTAGAGAAGTAGAGAGAAGTAACGATCCGTCTGAAGCAGAGAAGGCGGGTGGCTACAGGTACACAAGTCAGAATCCTTTGAGAAGTTCAAAGAATTCAAGAGTGAAGTACAAAACCAACATGGCAAAAGTATTAAGATGCTTCGATTAGATCGAGGTGGTGAATACCTTAGCCAAGAGTTTCGTGACCATCTAGCAGAGTGTGGGATTATTGTTGAGGCAATCGACCCAAGAATGATCAGGAAGATCATGGTTTTGATGTGTGTATGCAAATATGTTTAAGGTTAGGGTGTTGTGTTGTATTTGATATGTGTGATTGAGTTTGCAGGACTTGTAGAATCACACATGGAGAACTTATCCGAGGGACGAGAGCCGAGGGAGGAGGACTCCAAGGGCAAGCTGGGAAGTGGACTTCAAGGGCACACGTGAAGGGTGGCATGGTGGCAAGCTAAGGGAAGGCTTGTGTACGCATCCGAGGGGCGATGGCCAGAGGAAGAAGACTTCAAGGGGCAAGTCAAGGAAGCATACCTGAAGGCACACATGAAGGAGAGTGTTCGGAATGAATGTAAGTGAGTGGAGAGGCTGGGCAGTCGACTGGTAGGAAGCCAGTCGATTGCCAATACTCACAGAAAGTTTTCAGCCTCGGACCAGTCAACTGCCCCAGGGCAGTCGACTGGTCACCCCAAAAACTAGCCGTTGGCTAGCATTTAAAGCTAGGCCAGTCGACTGCCCCAGGGGCAGTCGACTGATGCGGAGCTGGACAGCTTGCGAAGTTGTCCTGTTCTCTTATAAAAAGGGGACTTTTTGGCATGAGTACGGTACAGTTTCTTACTGTACCAAAGTGCTGCTAGTGCCCCGATTGATCAGATCTTCCTCTCGTTCTTCATCGTATCTTGTAAAGAGGAAGAAGACGTTCTTTGTAAAGGTTTCTCCACCTTGAAGGAGGGTTTCATAGTGGAGAGTGTGCAACCGCGTGGATCCTTGGATTAGTCACCTTTCGGGGTGGATACCAAGTAAAAATTTCTGAGTTAGCATTGCTCTCTTGTTTTTATATATTTTTGTTTGTATTACGCTAACATCTTTGTAGAGAAAATCGAGAAAAAGTGCTATTCACCCCCCTCTAGTAACGCACGCGATCTATTAATTGGTATCAGAGCCGGTTTGCTTCGGGAGAACTCATCGTCGAACGGAGTACAAGGAAATGACGTTTCAAGAGGTTTACGACACTGCAAGGCCTCCATTCTTCGACGGGAATGACTTCGCCTATTGGAAAGGTAGAATGCAATATTATTTAATGAATGACATTGAAAACTGGATAAGTGTTGCAGATGGATTTGATGCACCCGTCGACGAAAGAGGAGAGCCACTGCCAATGAGATCTTGGCCGAAGGAAGTCATGACGAAGGCGCAAACCAACGCAAAGGCCACCACCACGCTTCAATGCGGGCTCTCAAAGGAACAACTCAACAAGGTGGGGCCTTTCAAGAGCGCCAAAGAATTATGGGAGAAACTAGTCGAACTCAATGAAGGGTCCAACGAGTCAAGAAGGGCAAAGAAGGATCTACTAGTTGCCCAACTACAATCTCTCTCCATGAAGACCAACGAGACCGTGAGCCAGTTACATGGAAGGGTAAAGGAGATTATCAACGAATTACATGTGATTGAGGAGAAAGTGGAAAACCGGGATCTCGTGAGGTATGCCTTGTAATCCTTCCCGAGAACAACATTGTGGGCATCAATGGTTGATGCCTACAAATTATCAAGGGACTTATATATAGTTAAGTTAGATGATTTATTTTACGAATTTGAATTACATGAGCAAGCTAATGTTTCTTCCAAAGAGAAAAGCGTAGCATTTGTTGTAGAGAAGGAGAAGAAAAAGAAGAAGGAGAAGAAGAAGGTGATCTACTCCTCATCATCCGAATCGGAGGAGTCTAGTGCCTCTATGGATAGCGACTAAGAGGCCTTCATGGTAAGAAAAATATGTAGAGCATTTAAAATTTTTTCTAACAAATCCTATGCTAGGAAAGGTTCAAGGAGTAAGAGCAAAGCAAAGGGCATCATATGCTACAACTGTGACTAAGAGGGGCACATGAAGAATGAGTGTCCCCAACTAAAAAGAAGAGAAGAAAAGAAGGAAGAAAAGAAGAGGGGTGACAAGAAGAGAACAAAAGGAAAAGAGAAGAGTGCCATCAACCTCAAGGTTACGTGGGATGATCCATCATCCTCGAAGGAGGAAGAGGAGCATGTGTCTCACTTTGCGATGATGAGAGAGGCTCAAGTAGTGAAGAAGAAAGTGGCTCATCATCATCATCATCCGAATCTGAGGCGTCGGTAAGTGAGGTATATAGTATACCCTCTTCTACACTTGTCAAGATCATTTCTAGTACAAACATGGATTTGGCTAAAGCTAGGAGAAAAATTAAGGACTTAAAGGATGAAGTTGTCATGCTTAAAGTAAAATCTACAAAACTTAAGGAAGACTTGCATGCTTATTCTACTATATCAAATAATACATGTTTTGAAAATGAAAATAAGGAGCTAAGGAAAAAGGTAGAGGACCTCACCAAGACACTTAGGAAATTTCAAGTGGGCTCTAGCAACCTTGACATAATAATAAATAGTCAAAGAACCGTTTATAACAAGGCCGGGTTAGGATATAGGCTAAAGACCAAGGAGGTAGCCTTTGTCTCACTTATGGGTAGATATGGTGCATCTAAGAGACAAGGGATTAAGGGAAACATCAAGAAGGCTTGGGTACCAAAGAAGTTTTTAAATGATGCTTGTGGAACAAAAACTTGGGTACCAAAAGATTGTATTTTCCATGTTGTATAGGTAAAAGTCAAGGATGCCTCAAACATATGGATAGTAGATAGTGGGTGCTCAAGATATATGACTGGAGATGTGAGCAAGTTCACCACTATTAGCTACCTAAGAGAAGGGACAGTTTCCTTTGGAAATAGTAGGAAACTCAAAATAATTGGTAGGGGCACCATTGAGGTATCTCCTACAATCTCTATCCACAAAGTATTTTTGATTAAAGATATGAAATTTAATTTACTTAGTATAAGTCAATTGTGCGATGCGGGCTATAGGGTTGAATTTCATGCTAGAAAATGTTTAGTTAAACAAAATGGGTCCGAAAATATCATGCTAGAAGGGTATAGAGAGGCTAACCTTTACTATCTTAATCTTGCTTATGCTTCTAACAATTTGCCTAAGTGTCTCATGTCTAAAGAATAAAAAGGGTGGTTGTGACACCGAAGACTTGGACACATCAACATGAGGAGCATTGCAAGAGTAGCAAAGGAGGAGTTGGTGAAGGGGCTCCCTATGATCAAGTATGAGAAGACCAAGATGTGTGATCCATGCCAAGAGGGTAAGCAATCAAAATCATCACACAAAGGTAAAATCCTAACTAGCACTACTTTACCTTTAGAGCTATTACATATTGATCTTTTTGATTGCCATAGTACTCCCTCACTAGTAGGGAGTAAATATTGTTTGGTAATAGTAGATGACTTTTCTAGATTTACTTGAGTATTTTTCATGAAACATAAGGATGAGACCATAGAAATCTTTATAGGCTTTAGTAAGAGGGTTGAAAATGAGAAACATCTCAAAATCAACCGCATTAGGAAAGACCATGGTGGGGAGTTTCAAAACTCAAACTTCTCATAATTTTGTGTAGAAAATTGGTATAAGCATGAGTTTTCATGCCCAAGGACTCCTCAACAAAATGGGATAGTAGAGAGGAGAAATAGAGCCCTACAAGAAGCCACTAGGACTATGCTTAATGCATATTCCCTTCCTAGCTATCTTTGGGCCGAAGCGGTAAATACCGCTTGTTACATTCAAAACCGGATTTTAGTACATAGGTTTTTAGGTAAAACCCCATTTGAGTTGTGGAATGGGAGAATTTCACATGTCCATTACTTTAGGGTCTTTGGATGTAAGGTCTACATTCTAAATACCAAGGATGACCTAAGAAAGTTTGAATCTAAAGCCGATGAGGGAATTTTAGATGGTTACTCATCCACTAGTAGGGGTTATAGAGTCTAGATCAAAAGGACTAAGGTAATTGAGGAGTCTTCAAATGTTGATTTTGATGAATCTACAAATACTTACCCTAGGAAAGCCTTAATTGACAAGGACATAGAGGAAAGTCAACCCCTTACCCAAGGAATCCAAGACCTAAATTTAGGGGGCAATGATCAAAGGGGAGAGAGAAGTACACTAGAGGATGAGGACTATGCAGTAAATGAACCCACAACCTCTAGACCCTTAAGGCATCACCAAGATCACCCCATTGACCAAATAGTGGGTGATGTCACTCAAGGGGTAAGTGTTGGGACCGGGTGCATGTTGACATGGATGCGGGTTCGTAATTTTAAAATTAATTACGTGCAGCGGAAGGTTTAGCATAAATAATTTCTCTAAATCATTTAACCACACATCTAAGCATGCAATTTTATCTTGTGTAGACATGATCATGTATTTGAAATTTTGCAGAAACATAAACTAATTTACGTATTACCTCGCGTAACTCGAAGGAAGGGATGAGATCCAACCGTAAGCGTCCCTTGGAAGCTCTGCCTCTATTCGCGACCACGCCGAGTATCTTCGGGATGACTTCGCAAAGCCACGAGTTTCGTGTTCTCGAGAACTACTAGATTCTCCGAGAACGTGACAAGAAAAACCAAGAGAGAAGTCGAAAGACTAACTACAAAAGGATGGCCGGCTGGTGCTCCTTCTTGGGGCTGGTTGGCGCACGACAAGAAAGGGAGAAGAGAAGGAGAGAAAGAGAGGGAGAGAGCCTATGCCTTCATCTCTATAATTCACACCCAAGCCTTACCTTGGGTCCTTTATATAGTGGCCTCTCAACCATAAAGCTTCTCAAATATGGAATAACTTATTCCATCATGCCAAGTTTGATTTTATATCATGGTTAAAATCATATTTTAATTCATGATAAAAATCAATCAAGTCTCTTCTCTCTTATGGAATAAATTTCCTTATCATGGTAAATCAATCCATGATTGATTTTATAAAATAAACCAATCCATGGTTCATTTTAATTTCCATGAAAAATAAACCAAACCTTGGTTTATTATATAAAAAATCTATATCATCCATAATTTTATAAAACAAACCACACTTGGTTTATTTTATAAATTGAACCAAAAACTTGGTTCTCTCCCTTTGTTGTGGCCGGCCAAGCAAAGAGGATGGAGACCCTCTTTGGTCGGCCCATCCAAGCCAAGGCCCAATGAATTAAACTTATTTAATTCATCTATTAAGTCTTCAAAAGACTTAGCCATTTTACGCTTCTGATGCGTTTATGAAAAATTCAGATTCGACTTATCATTTGGCTCAACCAAACTTAATCTCTCTTGATTGAAAAATCTAATTTTCAACTTGTTTTAAATCCCTCGGATTACTCATAGTGCGTGTGACTAAATAGGCTTTCGATTTATGTTGGTCGTCTATAATTAATCAATTAATTATAGAACGATCATGAGTGACACCTATTAGTACATCATGATCCCCAATTAATCAAAAGATCAACGGTAGACCTCAGAAACAATTCTGAAACCCTTCAGCAGTTATAATGAATCGTGCCTCATTCCCTTCACCATCTTATACCCACTTGGTTCAGGACATGGTCTATGTGTGTCAGTCCCCACTAGGCTGACTACGTCACACCTAGCCCAAGTAACGTTTTCTCGTCCTACGGATTCTAATTACTCTCATGTATTTAAGAGATTCATACTCTGAACATGTCATGCTCTGGCCAGAGGATTCGAGTAACAATCCGACGATAGGCCTCGGGTATACATCTCCTCGCAAGGAGTGGTGAATCCTTTGTAGGCTGTTCAAACATCTTCGGGCACTTCGGCTTATACCCAATCATCCTGGGTCCACACCTCCTTGGAGATGCTTGCTTAAGATGTCAAAGTATAAGTCTCCTTGACCAAGATGACTTGAACACCGCAAGTCAAAGGAATATCGCACTTAAGCAGCGGTAAGAACTTCACTGATATATCTATATGTAGACTACCATATGAAGGTTTACAGCCAGTCACTCCAATGAACTAGTTCCCTTAACTAGTATTCATGTTTATCTCCGGACATCTTAATATCACCAGCCAGTGAGAATCAGCTGATTAGAGAATAACCCATGCTAGTCTCAACAGAATTGAAAGTGTCCATACTTATCAATTCATCGACTAGGGACAATTTCAATACTTCAAAATTGCACATGTAGAGATAATCACTAGTTGTGAATTCATCACAAATTCTCTCATGCTGTGAATTGTATTGCGGACATTCAGTATGTTGGGATCGGGTGCATGTTGACATGGATGCGGGTTCGTAATTTTAAAATTTTTTACGTGCAGCGGAAGATTTAGCAAAAATAATTTCTCAAATTATTTAACCACACATATAAGCATGCAGCATTATATTATGTAGACATGATCATATATTAAAATTTTACAGAAACGTAAACTAATTTACTTGTTACCTCGCGTAACTCGAAGAAAGGGACGAGATCCAACTGTAGCGTCACTTGGAAGCTCCACCTCTATTCGCGTCCACGCCGAGTTTTCTCCGGGATGACTTCGCAAAGCCACGAGTTTCGTGCCAACAAGAACTACTAGATTCTCCAAAGGCACGACAAGAATACCAAGAGAGAGATGGAAAAACTAACCACCAAACGAAGAATGGAATCAAGATTCCGGGAGGAAGGAAGGAGTTACGCCCGCTTCTTCTTCTTCTTCGGCAGCTGCTTGGTGGTGGCTGAAGCTCACGGTAAAGGGGAGGGCCTCTAGGGCCGGTGGCACTAGAGGAGGGAGAGGGAGAGAAGGAGAGAGAGAGAGGGCTTATTTCTAAATCTCTTAGATTCTTAATCTCCAAGCCTTGCCTTGGTTCCTTTATATAGTAGCCTCTCAATCGCCAAGTCTCCTTTTTATGGAATAAATTTTCATAAAAAATTTATCATATAAATTTTTCTATGAATTATTCCATCATGCCAAATTTTTATCATAATTTAATTTATAATAAAAACAACCGTGTCTCCTTTTTCTTTATGGAAAGAAATTTCTTTATATAAATTTCCTTATCATGGTAAATCAATCTATTATTGATTTTATAAAATAAATTAACCAATCCATGGTTCATTTTAATTTCCATGAAAAATAAATTCCTTTATATAAATTTCTTTATATAATTTTCTTTATCCATAATTTTATAAAACAAACCACGCTCGGTTTATTTTATAATTTGAACCAAACAATTTGGTTCTCCACTTTTAATTTGGCCGGCCAAACAAAGATGGTGGGGACCCTCTTTGGCCGGCCAAAGAGGGTCCCAAGCCATGACCTCACGAATTAAACTCATTTAATTCGTCCAATAAGTCTTCAAAAGGCTTAGTCATTTTATGCTTCCGATGCGTCTCTGAAAAAATCAGATTCGACTTATCTCTCTTGATCAGAAAATCTAATTTTCAACTCGTTTTAAATCCCTCGGATCACTCGTAGTGCGTGTGACTAAATAGGCTTTCGATTTATGTTGGCCGTCTATAATCAACCAATTATAGAACGATCATGAGTGGCACCTAGTAGTACATCATGATCCCCAATTAATCGAAAGATCAACGGTTGACCTCAGAAATAATTCTGAAACCATTCAGCAGCTTTAATGAATCGTGCCACATTCCCTTCACCATCTTATACCCACTTGGTTCAGGACACGGTCTATGTGTGTCAGTCCCCACTAGGCTGACTACGTCACACCTAGCCCAAGTAATGTCTTTCTCGTCCAACGGATTCTAATTACTCTCATGTTTCTGAGAGATTCATACTCGGAACATGTGATGCTCTAGCCAGAGGCTTCGAGTAACAATCCGATGATAGGACTTGGGTATACATCTCCTCGCAAGGAGTGGTGAATCCTTAGTAGGCTGTTCAAACATCTTCGGCCACTTCGGCTTATACCCAATCATCCTGGGTCCACACCTCTTTGGAGATGCTTGCTTAAGATGTCAAAGTATAAGTCTTCATGACCAAGATGACTTAAACACCGCAAGTCAAAGGAACATCGCACTTAAGCTGCAGTAAGAACTTCATTGACATATCTATATGTAGATTACCATATGAAGTTTTACAGCTAGTCACTCCAATGAACTAGTTCCCTTAACTAGCATTCATGTTTATCTCCGGACAACCCAATGTCACAGCCAGTGAGAATTAGCTGATTAGAGAATAACCCATGCTAGTCTCAACAGAATTGAAAGTGTCCGTATTTATCAATTGATCGACTAGGGACAATTTCAATACTTCACAATTGCACATGTAGAGATAATCACTAATTGTGAATTCATCACAAATTCTCTCATGCTGTGAATTGTATTGCGGACATTCAATAAAATAGTTTAAGATCTCAATCAAATACACGAACATGCATACTTAAATAGTGAATATTCATTTATTAAAGTAAATGATTACCATCATAAGACGATTGCCTTAGGACACTTCTCTCATATTACTAACAAACTCCCACTTGGCCTAATGCCAATCGATACAGTATCCAATACCACAGGCTCTAACATGACCCTCAAACTTGCTTTGAGGCAAGGCCTTAGTTAAAGGATCCGCTAAATTCCTTTCAGTGGGAATTTTCTCAATTTGTTTATCATTCCTACTTATAATCTCTCTGATCAGATGATAGCGGCGAAGCACGTGTTTGGATCACTGATGAGACCTTGGTTCCTTTGCTTGTGCAATAGCTCCATTGTTGTCGCAGTAAACCAGTATTGCTTCATCAATGGTTGGAACCACACCAAGTTCCAAGACAAACTTCTTGATCCAGACTGCTTCTTTTGCTGCTTCCGAAGCCGCAATATATTCCGCTTCTGTGGTAGAATCCGCTACAGTGTCTTGCTTGAAACTCTTCCAACATATTGCACCTCCATTCATAGTAAATACGTATCTAGACTGAGATTTGGAGTCATCCTTATCTGTCTGGAAACTAGCATCTGTATACCCACGTATTACCATATCTCTTTCTCCATATATTAGGAACACATCCTTAGTTCTTCTTAAGTACTTAAGGATTATCTTGACAGTTGCCCAATGATCCATTCCTGGATCAGACTGGTATCTGCTCGTGACGCTCAGAGCATACGATACATCGAGCCTAGTACATAACATAGCATACATGATGGATCCTATCGCGGATACATAAGGAATCTTATTCATGCAAATCCTCTCGTCTTCTGTGCGCGGACACATAGACTTTGAAAGGTTGATCCCATGCCTGATGGGAAGGTAACCTTTCTTGGATTCCGACATGCTAAACCTTTTTAGCACATGGTCTATATATGTAGACTGCGAAAGACCAAGCAACCGTTTTGATCTATCTCTATAGATTTTAATCCCAAGGATATAAGTTGCTTCTCCCAGGTCTTTCATGGAGAATGTTTTGGACAACCAAATTTTAACCGATTGTAAGACTGATATATCGTTTCCTATAAGTAATATGTCATCGACATATAATACTAGGAATATGACTGCACTCCCACTAACCTTCTTGTATACACAAGGTTCGTCAGGATTTTGTGAGAAATCAAACTCTTTGATTGTCTCATCAAAACGGATGTTCCAGCTCCTGGATGCTTGCTTCAGTCCATATATGGATCGTCGAAGCTTGCATACTTTGGTTTTATCAACCGATGTGAAACCTTCAGGTTGTATCATGTATACATCCTCAAGCAGGTTTCCATTAAGGAAAGCTGTTTTCACATCCATTTGCCATATCTCATAGTCATAATGAGCTGCTATGGCCAGGAGCATCCGAATGGATTTAAGCATAGCTACTGGCGAATAGGTTTCGTCATAATCAATTCCTTGTTTCTGACGATATCCTTTTGCCACTAATCTAGCCTTAAAGGTAACAACATTACCTTCCATGTCAGTTTTCTTCTTGAAAACCCACTTGCATCCTATGGGCTTTATCCCTTCAGGTGGGTTAACCAAGTCCCATACTTGATTTTCGTACATGGAATCCATTTCCGACTTCATGGCTTCAAGCCATTTGTCCCTTTCTAAACTTTTCAGAACATCTTCATAACTGATAGGTTCGTCATCGCTTATGAGTAACACGTCGTTCGATTCACTTATGAGAAATCTGTATCTCTCTGGAATATTGCGTGGCCTATCAGACCTACGAAGAGGTGTTGTTGTTTTAGGTTCAACTGATAGCTCATCATTATGAGTTATTGGTTGTGGGTCTAGATTAGGTGTTTCTGTAATGTCTATTGGACTTTTTTGAACTTCATCAAGTTCAATGCCACTCCCACTGTTTTCTTGTAAAAGAAATTCTTTTTCTAGAAATACAGTATGCCTTGAAACAAACACTTTTTGTTCCAAGGGATGATAGAATTGGTAACCCTTTGTTTCCTTAGGGTATCCAATAAATAGACATTTATCAGACATAGCATCCAATTTGTCTGATACAATCCGCTTCACATAAGCAGGACAACCCCATATCTTAAGGTGAGTTAAGTGAGGTTTCTTACTATTCCACGTCTCATATGGAGTAGTAGAGACTACCATGGTCGGGACTTTGTTTAGCATGTAAACAGCTGTCTTGAGCGCATAGCCCCAAAAGAATTTTGGAAGAGTTGCATGATTCATCATAGATCTAACCATGTCCATCAAGGTTCGGTTACGCCTCTCAGATACACCATTATGCTGTGGTGTATATCGCAGAGTCCATTGAGACAATATCCCATTGTCCCTAAGATAATCTTGAAACTCTTGACTTAAGTATTCACTACCCCGATCGGATCGAAGTATCTTAATACTTTTGCCAAGCTGTTTCTCTACTTCATTTCTGAACTCTTTGAATTTCTCAAAAGTTTCAGATTTGTGTTTCATCAAGAACACATACCCGAATCGTGAGTGATCATCGATAAAGGTAATGAAGTAGCTATAGCCTCCTTGTGAAAGGGTTGACATTGGTCCACATACATCAGTATGTATTAGACCAAGCAATTCTCCCACTGAATTACCTTTTCCGGAAAAGGGTAATTTGGTCATCTTGCCTTTTAAGCATGATTCACATGTATCAAATTAACCGGGTTCAAATGATTCCAAAATTCCACATCGGTGTAATTTGGTCATGCGTTTCTTACTTACATGGCCAAGACGACAATGCCACGTATAGGAGTCTATTCGATTATCTATTCGAGCGCGTTTGTTGCTAACTTCGATATTGAAAATGTCACCGGATAAATCTAACGTGTTGATACCATTGCACAAAGTTCCGGTCCCATAAAGAACACCATTTAAAGTTATGTAACAACAATTGTTACTAAAAGTTAAATGATAACCCTTTTTCATTCAAACATGAAATATAGACAATGTTCTTTATTTACGAAGGAACAAAATAACAATTATCCAACTCTAAGACACGTCCAGTAGGGAGCTTTAGCAAATATGTTCCGATGGCAACAACAACAATCTTTGCTCCATTTCCAACTCGCAAATTCGCTTCTCCCTTGACGAGTCTTCTTCTATTCCTTAGCCCCTGTATTTCATTACATATATGTGAGCTACACCCAGTATCAAGTACCCAGGTGTTTGAGGAAATAGAGTGACATTCAATAACAAAGATACCTGAAGAGGATGGGGCATCGGATGCCTTCTTCTTCAAGGACTCAAGATAAACCTTGCAGTTTCTTCGCCAGTGACCCTCCTTGCCGCAGTGATGGCAAGTGCCTTTTGGTGTCTTTTCAGTCTTTTTGGCCTTTTCCTTCTTTCCCTTATTCTGTTCTTTGGCCTTCCTCTTAGAACCTTTCTTCGAGGAACCATAGTTCATCACGAATTGTGAATAACTTTTGGGTAAACAATGCAGAATTAAGTCAATACTTAGTTCATGATCCATTGCAAAACCGAGTGTGCCCAGTCGCTCAATGTACCCCAACATCTTCAACACAAACTGTGAGACAGAAGTACCTTCCTGCATCTTAGAGGTGAAGAGGAGTCTGGAGACCTAGAACCTTTCGGATCTCGCCTGCTCGTCAAATAACTCATGAAGATGGAAGATGATGGTATAAGCATCCATATGCTCATGCTGCTTTTGCAGCTCAGGTACCATAGCGGCTAGCATGATGCAACTCGCAAGTTCAGAATCGGTCACATGTTTCTGATAGGCCACTAACTGCTCTAGAGTTGCATTTTCTAGTGGACGGTTGGGAAGTTGATCTTCAAGGACATAAGCAAGCTTCTCTGCCTTGAGGACTATCTTCAGGTTTCGAAGCCAGTCCATGAAGTTTGGCCCAGTCAGTTTATTGGTGTCCAAAATGGAACGCAAATTCAGAGAAGACATGATCGAGTGATTATCCTAGAAATACAAATTGAGCTTATGTGAGAAGAATGATAAAGAATGCATCAACATACATTAATTAAATCCTATTTATTTTTCGAATTGAATAACCCTTTTTATCAATTCGGGAGATCATAGGAACATCTCCAAATAGGTTGATATCCAACCATAGATAAGAACAACCATGGCTGTGGCCATCAAGTTATTCTTAGCTATGAAGGTAGGTAATTATACCGATTACATATCACATATATGTAACTATCACTTTATGCTATCAACTAATTGAATGATTGCATAAATCATTGGGTTGTTAACTCATTAACAAGTATGCAACATTATACATAGCACCCAACTGCACCTCTCTTTACATCGACCTTGGCTGTGGCACAACAAATCGATGCTCCAAGCTTAAGGCTGACCCATTAATCAAGAAATAGTTTTAATATGGTTGAAGCTCATTCAACCGTTTAGTCAAGCTTGGATGTGTCCAACAACCAAAACTAAGGATTGACCTCTGACTCCAACTATATTAATCATAAACTAATTCCATGGTTTGAACATGTTGAGGTTCAAGCCGGGCATGGATGTGTCTATCAACCCAAACGAGAAACAAAACTCCGATTCTAACCATATTAATGGAAGGTGTTGGCCTTAATATTTTGTAAGGGGTTTTGGGTCTCATCCTTTCTTTTCTAAGCACATTCATGACATATAATTGTTAGTGATATGAGAGAAGTGTCATATGGTAATCGCCTTATGATTGTAAACATTTATTTCAATAAATGATAATTCACTATTTGAGTATACATGCTTGTGTATTTGATTGGGATCTTAAACTCATCTATTGAATGTCCGCAATACAACTCACAGCGTAAGAGAATTTGTGATGGGATCACAACTAGTGATTATCTCTAAATGCGCAAATGTGAAGTATTGAAAATATCCCTAGTCGATGAATTGATAAATACGGACACTATCAATTCTGTTGAGACTAGCATGGGTTATTCTCTAATCAGCTGATTCTCACTGGCTGGTGACATTGGGATGTCTGGAGATAAACATGGATTCTAGTTATGGGAACTAGTTCATTGGAGTGACTAACTGTAAGACTTCATATGGTAATCTATATAGATATGTCAATGAAGTTCTTACTGCGGCTTAAGTGTGATGTTCCTTTGACTTGCGGTGTTCAAGTCATCTTGGTCATGGAGACTTATACTTTAACATCTTAAGCAAGCATCTCCAAGGAGGTGTGGACTCAGGATGATTGGGTATAAGCCGAAGTGCCCGAAGATGCTTGAACAGCCTACAAAGGATTCACCACTCCTTGCGAGGAGATGTATACACAGGCCTATCATCGGATTGTTACTCAAAACATCTAGCCAGAGTATATCATGTTTAGAGTGCGAGTCTCTTAAATTCATGAGAGTAATTAGAAATCCAAAGGACGAGAAAGACACTACTTAGCCTAGGTGTGACGTAGTCAGCCTAGTGGGGACTGACACAAATAGACCGTGTCCTGAACCAAGTGGGTATAAGATGGTGAAGGGAATGGGGCACGATTCATTAGAGCTGCTGAAGGGTTTCAGAATAATTTCTTCTGGGGTCAAACCGTTGATCTTTCGATTAATTGGGGATCATGATGTACTACTAGGTGCCACTCATGATCGTTCTATAATTGGTTAATTATAGACGGTCAACATAAATCGAAAGCCTATTTAGTCACACGCACTACAAGTAATCCGAGGGATTTAAAACGAGTTGAAAATTGGATTTTCCGATCAAGAGAAATAAGTCGAATCTGAGTTAATCAGAGGCGCAATGGAAGCTAAAAATGGCTAAGTCTTTTGAAGGCTTTTTGGGCGAATTAAATGAGTTTAATTCGCGTTGGTTCGGCTCGGTTTGGGCCGGCCAATGAGGGTGCCAACCCTCCTTGGTTGGCCGGCCACCTATTGGGGAGATAACCAATTAATTTTGGTTTAATTAATAAAGTAAATCTAGCGCGATTTATTTTATAAATTATGGATAAATAAATTTGTATAAAGAAATTTATATAAATAAATTTATAGAAATTTATTCTTTTTATGGAAGTTAAAATAATCCATGATTTGGTTTATTTTAATTTTATAAAATCAATTATGAATTGATTTTTCCATAATAAGAAAGTTTATAAATTTCTTATAAAATTTATTCCACAATAAAAGGAGAGATTAATTAGTTTTATTATAAAGTTAGTTATAATAAAACTTGGTTTAAACGGAATAATTCATAAGAGAATTTATAGGATAAATTTCTTATGATAATTAATTAGTTTTATTATAAAGTTAGTTATAATAAAACTTGGTTTAAACGGAATAATTCATAAGAGAATTTATAGGATAAATTTCTTATTATAATTAATTAGTTTTATTATAAAGTTAGTTATAATAAAATTCATAAGAGAATTTATAGGATAAATTTCTTATGATAACTAATTAGTTTTATTATAAAGTTAGTTATAATAAAACTTGGTTTAAACGGAATAATTCATAAGAGAATTTATAGGATAAATTTCTTATGATAACTAATTCCGTTAATTCCGTTAATTCGGTTAAGAGGAGACTTGGCAAGGGAGAAGCAACTATATAAGGAACCATAGGCAAGCCTTGGATTCCTAAGATTTGAATAATTGAAATAGAGCTCTCCCTCTCTCTCTTCTATTCTTTTCTCTCCTTCCCCTCTCTTCCCTTAGGGCCGGCGCCCACTCTTGGAGTCTTAGGGCCGGCGCTCACTTGGAGGCTTAGGGCCGGCGCAATCTCTACCCAACCAAAGGTTGCTGTGAGCTTCAAGAAGAAGGAGAACTCGAACAAGAAGAAGAAGAAGCGGATTACATCTCCCTCTCTCTCGGAATTCGATTCCGTTACTTCGTTGGTTAGTTTCCTTTTCTTCTCTTGATCTTCTTAGTTGTGCCTTCCGAGGATCTAGTAGTTCTCGTCGGCACAAAACTCGTGACTTTGCGAAGTCATCCCGAAGAGAACTCGACGTGGACGCGAATAGAGGCGAAGCTTCCAAGGGACGCTACGATTGGATCTTGTCCCTTACTTCGAGTTACGCGAGGTACAAAGTAAATTAGCTTACTTTTCCACAAAGTTTTATTTTATGATTATGTCAACACACCATAAGATTGTATGCTAGATACGAAGTTAAAATAATTTAGGAAATTATTTTATGCAAATTCTTCCGCTGCACGTAAAAATTTAAAATTTTACGAACTCGTATCCTTGTTGACATGCACCCGGTCCCAACAATAATTATGTCATGTACTAACGATTTCCTTAATAAAGTATGTATGTGACTTAATTTATCATGTCTCATTAATTGAATTAGGAACCGGATTTCCTAATTCTAATTTCATACTTTATTCAAGGAAATGTTTTGGGAACCAATTTCCTAAATTGTCGTAATCAATTTCGGAAATAATATGTTTAAGACTTTGATTTCTCTAAATCAAATCTTATTAAATTAAGAGACAGATTCCCATAATTTAACCACATATTATTTTCCTGAAAATCTCATTTAAGAAAACTCTATAGGAAACCATTTTCCTAATTAATTTTGGAGACAACAATATGTAAGAGCATCACCTCTTAAATCAGATAAGGAAATTATCGTTTGAGAATCACTTCAAAATTTCCAAGATTTGATTACATATTTTATTTATGGATATATTAATTACAACAAATTATTTTCTTTGGGTGACTCCCCAAGGCTCAGATACCCAAACAAAAGAAATTTGTTGTAAATCTAATTTGGTCCGCTCCCCGAGGCGTAACCAAATTAAACATGACAATTTTATTCAAAATAGAAAATTAAATTACAACAACTAACTTTAAATTGGACGGCTCCCCGAGGCTCAATCCAAAATAAAGAATTTTGTTAATAATTTAAAACTAATTCGAATTTAATTATCAATTAATGATCCATAAATTTATCTAGATTTTCTTGAAAGAAAGTGCCCAAAATTGCGAGATTTCATAATAGGTTTTCAGAATAATTGTAAGTTTCTGGTACAAAGAAAACTTACATATTTCCAAAATTAGAAAATTTCCAAAATAGGAAATTTCTAAAATTGGAAAGTTTCCAAAAATGGGAAGTTTTCACAATTATCATAAAATTTCAGAAACTAGGATATTTCAAAAGTTTGCGAAATTTCATGAGGATTTCCAAACTTTGAAATTCCTAAATCTAAAATTTATCATAATTGGAAAGTTTCCATAATTGGAAAATTTTCCAAAATTGAGATCATGATAAAGTTTTCCGTAAAATAATTATATGATTATGTCGAACACTAACCGGCTCTGATACCACTGTTGGGACCGGGTGCATGTTGACATGGATGCGGGTTCGTAATTTTAAAATTTATTACGTGCAACGGAAGATTTAGCATAAATAATTTCCTAAATTATTTAACCACACATCTAAGCATACAGCCTTATATTATGTAGACATGATCATATATTAAAATTTTACAGAAACATAAACTAATTTACTTGTTACCTCGCGTAACTCGAAGAAAGGGACGAGATCCAACCGTAGCGTCCCTTGGAAGCTCCGCCTCTATTCGCATCCACGCCGAGTTTTCTTCGGGATGACTTCGCAAAGCCACGAGTTTCGTGCCGACAAGAACTACTAGATTCTCCAATGGCACGACAAGAATACCAAGAGAGAGATGGAAAAACTAACCACCAAACGAAGAACGGAATCAAGATTCCGGGAGGAAGGAAGGAGTTGCGCCCGCTTCTTCTTCTTCTTCGGCAGTTGCTTGGTGGTGGCTGAAGCTCACGGCAAAGGGGAGGGCCTTTAGGGCCGGCGGCACTAGAGGAGGGAGAGGGAGAGAAGGAGAGAGAGAGAGAGCTTATTTCTAGATCTCTTAGATTCTTAATCTCCAAGCCTTGCCTTGGTTCCTTTATATAGTAGCCTCTCAATCGCCAAGTCTCCTTTTTATGGAATAAATTTTCATAAAAAATTTATCATATAAATATTTCTATGAATTATTCCATCATGCCAAGTTTTTATCATAATTTAATTTATAATAAAAACAACCATGTCTCCCTTTTTCTTTATGGAAAGAAATTTATTTATATAAATTTATTTATATAAATTTCCTTATATAAATTTCTTTATCATGGTAAATCAATCTATTATTGATTTTATAAAATAAAATAAACCAATCCATGGTTCATTTTAATTTTCATGAAAAATAAATCCCTTTATATAAATTTCTTTATATAAATTTCTTTATCTATAATTTTATAAAACAAACCACGCTCGGTTTATTTTATAATTTGAACCAAACAATTTGGTTCTCCCCTTTTAATGTGGCCGTCCAAACAAAGAGGGTGGGGACCCTCTTTGGCCGGCCAAACCCAAGCCATGACCTCACGAATTAAACTCATTTAATTCGTCCAATAAGT
Source organism: Boesenbergia rotunda (assembly GCA_024364735.1). NCBI lineage: Eukaryota > Viridiplantae > Streptophyta > Magnoliopsida > Zingiberales > Zingiberaceae > Boesenbergia > Boesenbergia rotunda. The sequence continues at coordinate 19,733 of JAGFNQ010004116.1, read as the reverse complement.
CTTCAAAAGACTTAGCCATTTTACGCTTCCGATGCGTTTCTGAAAAATTCAGATTCGACTTATCTCTCTTGATCGGAAATCCAATTTTCAACTCGTTTTATATCCCTCGGATCACTCGTAGTACGTGTGACTAAATAGGCTTTCGATTTATGTTGGCCATCTATAATCAACCAATTATAGAACGATCATGAGTGGCACCTAGTAGTACATCATGATCCCCAATTAATCGAAAGATCAACGGTTGACCTCAGAAATAATTCTGAAACCCTTCAGCAGCTTTAATGAATCGTGCCTCATTCCCTTCACCATCTTATACCCACTTGGTTCAGGACACGGTCTATGTGTGTCAGTCCCCACTAGGCTGACTATGTCACACCTAGCCCAAGTAATGTCTTTCTCGTCCAACGGATTCTAATTACTCTCATGTTTCTGAGAGATTCATACTCGGAACATGTGATGCTCTGGCCATAGGCTTCGAGTAACAATCCGACGATAGGCCTTGGGTATACATCTCCTCGCAAGGAGTGGTGAATCCTTTGTAGGCAGTTCAAACATCTTCGGGCACTTCGGCTTATACCCAATCATCCTGGGTCCACACCTCCTTTGAGATGCTTGCTTAAGATGTCAAAGTATAAGTCTTCATGACAAAGATGACTTAAACACCGCAAGTCAAAGGAACATCACACTTAAGCTGCAGTAAGAACTTCATTGACACATCTATATGTAGATTACCATATGATGTTTTACAGCTAGTCACTCCAATGAACTAGTTCCCTTAACTAGCATTCATGTTTATCTCCGGACATCCCAATGTCACCAGCCAGTGAGAATCAGCTGATTAGAGAATAACTCATGCTAGTCTCAACAGAATTGATAGTGCCCGTATTTATCAATTCATCGACTAGGGACAATTTCAATACTTCACAATTGCACATGTAGAGATAATCACTAGTTGTGAATTCATCACAAATTCTCTCATACTGTGAATTGTATTGCAGACATTTAGTAAATGAGTTTAAGATCTCAATCAAATACACGAACATGTATACTCAAATAGTGAATATTCATTTATTAAAGTAAATGATTACCATCATTAGGCGATTGCCTTAGGACACTTCTCTCATATTACTAATACATTAAATGAGTTTAAGATCTCAATCAAATACACAATCATGTATACTCAAATAGTGAATATTTATTTATTAAAATAAATGATTACAATCATAAGGTGATTTCCTTAGGACACTTCTCTCATATCACTAACAAACTCCCACTTGGCCTAATGCCAATCGCTACGGTACCCAATACCACAGGCTCTAACATGACCCGCAAACTTGCTTTGAGGCAAGACCTTAGTTAAAGGATCCGCTAAGTTCCTTTTAGTGGGAATTTTTTCAATTTGTATATCATTCCTACTTATAATCTCTCTGATCAGATGATAGCGGCGAAGCACATGTTTGGATCGCTGCTGAGACCTTGGTTCCTTCGCTTGTGCAATAGCTCCATTGTTGTCGCAGTAAATCAGTATTGCTTCATCAATGGTTGGAACCACACCATGTTCTGAGACAAACTTCTTGATCCAGCCTGCTTCCATTGCTGCTTCCGAAGCTGCAATATATTCCGCTTCCGTGGTAGAATCCGCTACGGTGTCTTGCTTGGAACTCTTCCAACTTATTGCGCCTCCATTCAAAATAAATACGTATCCGGACTGAGATTTGGAGTCATCCTTATCTGTCTGGAAACTGACATCTGTATACCCATGTATTACCATATCACCTTCTCCATATATTAGGAACACATCCTTAGTGTTTCTTAAGTACTTGAGGATTGTCTGACAGCCGTCCAATGCTCCATTCCTGGATCAGACTGGTATCTGCTCGTGACGCTCAGAGCATACGATACATCGGGCATTGTACATAACATAGCATACATGATAGATCCTATCGAGGATGCATAAAGAATCTTACTCATGCAAATCCTCTCATCTTCTGTGCGCGGACACATAGACTTCGAAAGGTTGATCCCATGCCTGATTGGAAGGTAACCTTTCTTGGATTCCGACATGCTAAACCTTTCTAGCACTCGGTCTATATATGTAGACTGCAAAAGACCAAGCAACCGTTTTGATCTATCTCTATAGATTCTAATCCCAAGGATATAGGTTGCTTCTCCCAGGTCTTTCATGGAGAAAGTTTTGGACAACCAAATTTTAACTGACTGTAAGACTGATATATCATTTCCTATAAGTAATATGTCATCGACATATAACACTAGGAATACAACTGCACTCCCACTAACCTTCTTGTACACATAAGGTTCGTCAGGATTTTGTGAGAAATCAAACTCTTTGATTGTCTCATCAAAACGGATGTTCCAGCTCCTGGATGCTTGCTTTAGTCCATATATGGATCGTCGAAGCTTGCATACTTTGGATTTATTAACCGATGTGAAATCTTCAGGTTGTATCATGTATACATCCTCAAGCAGGTTTCAATTAAGGAAAGCTATTTTCACATCCATTTGCCATATCTCATAATCATAATGAGCTGCTATGGCCAGGAGCATCCAAATGGATTTAAGCTTAGCTACTGGCGAATAGTTTTCGTCATAATCAATTCTTTGTTTCTGACGATATCCTTTTGCCACTAATCTAGCCTTAAAGGTAACAACATTACCTTCCATGTCGGTTTTCTTCTTGAAAACCCACTTGCACCCATGGGCTTAATCCCNATTAATGAGTTTAAGATCTCAATCAAATACACAAACATGTATACTCAAATAGTGAATATTCATTTATTAAAATAAATGATTACAATCATAAGGCGATTACCTTAGGACACTTCTCTCATATCACTAACAAACTCCCACTTGGCCTAATGCCAATCGCTACGGTACCCAATACCACATGCTCTAACATGACTCTCAAACGTGCTTTGAGGCAAGGCCTTAGTTAAAGGATCCGCTAAATTCCTTTCAGTGGAAATTTTCTCAATTTGTATATCATTCCTACTTATAATCTCTCTAATCAGATGATAGCGGCGAAGCACATGTTTGGATCGCTGATGAGACCTTGGTTCCTTCGCTTGTGCAATAGCTCCATTGTTGTCGCAGTAAATCAGTATTGCTTCATCAATGGTTGGAACCACACCATGTTCTGAGACAAACTTCTTGATCCAGCCTGCTTCCATTGCTGCTTCCGAAGCTGCAATATATTCCGCTTCCGTGGTAGAATCCGCTACGGTGTCTTGCTTGGAACTCTTCCAACTTATTGCGCCTCCATTCAAAATAAATACGTATCCGGACTGAGATTTGGAGTCATCCTTATCTGTCTGGAAACTGACATCTGTATACCCATGTATTACCATATCACCTTCTCCATATATTAGGAACACATCCTTAGTGTTTCTTAAGTACTTGAGGATTGTCTTGACAGCCGTCCAATGCTCCATTCCTGGATCAGACTGGTATCTGCTCGTGACGCTCAGAGCATACGATACATCGGGCATTGTACATAACATAGCATACATGATAGATCCTATCGAGGATGCATAAAGAATCTTACTCATGCAAATCCTCTCATCTTCTGTGCGCGGACACATAGACTTCGAAAGGTTGATCCCATGCCTGATTGGAAGGTAACCTTTCTTGGATTCCGACATGCTAAACCTTTCTAGCACTCGGTCTATATATGTAGACTGCAAAAGACCAAGCAACCGTTTTGATCTATCTCTATAGATTCTAATCCCAAGGATATAGGTTGCTTCTCCCAGGTCTTTCATGGAGAAAGTTTTGGACAACCAAATTTTAACTGACTGTAAGACTGATATATCATTTCCTATAAGTAATATGTCATCGACATATAACACTAGGAATACAACTGCACTCCCACTAACCTTCTTGTACACATAAGGTTCGTCAGGATTTTGTGAGAAATCAAACTCTTTGATTGTCTCATCAAAACGGATGTTCCAGCTCCTGGATGCTTGCTTTAGTCCATATATGGATCGTCGAAGCTTGCATACTTTGGATTTATTAACCGATGTGAAATCTTCAGGTTGTATCATGTATACATCCTCAAGCAGGTTTCAATTAAGGAAAGCTATTTTCACATCCATTTGCCATATCTCATAATCATAATGAGCTGCTATGGCCAGGAGCATCCAAATGGATTTAAGCTTAGCTACTGGCGAATAGTTTTCGTCATAATCAATTCTTTGTTTCTGACGATATCCTTTTGCCACTAATCTAGCCTTAAAGGTAACAACATTACCTTCCATGTCGGTTTTCTTCTTGAAAACCCACTTGCACCCTATGGGCTTAATCCCTTCAGGTGGGTTAACCAAGTCCCATACTTGATTTTTGTACATGAAATCCATTTCTGACTTCATGGCTTCAAGCCATTTATCCCTTTCTGAATTTTTTAGAACATCTTCATAACTGATAGGTTCGTCATCGTTAATGAGTAACACGTCGTTCGATTCACTTATGAGAAATCCGTATCTCTCTGGAATATTGCGTGTCCTATCAGACCTACGAAGAACTGGTGTTGTTTTAGGTTCAACTGATAGCTGATCATTATGAGTTATTGGTTGTGGGTCTAGACTAGGTGTCTCTGTAATGTCTATTGAAGTTTCTTGAACTTCTTCAAGTTCAATGCTACTCTCACTGTTTTCTTGTAAAAGAAATTCTTTTTCTAGAAATACAGCATGCCTTGAAACAAACACCTTTTGTTCCAAGGGATGATAGAATTGGTAACCTTTCATTTCCTTAGGGTATCCAATAAATAGACATTTATCAGACTTAGCATCCAATTTGTCTAATACAGTCAGCTTTACATAAGCAGGACAACCCCATATCTTTAGGTGAGATAAATGAGGTTTCTTACTATTCCACGTCTCATATGGAGTAGTAGAGACCACCTTGGTCGGGACTCTGTTTAGTAAGTAAACAGCTGTCTTAAGCGCATAGCCCCAAAAGGATTTTGGAAGAGTTGCATGATTCATCATATATCTAACCATGTCCATCAAGGTTCGGTTACGCCTCTCAGATACACCATTATGCTGTGGTGTATATGGCAGAGTCCATTGAGACAATATCCCATTGTCCCTAAGATAATCTTGAAACTCTTGACTTAAGTATTCACCACCCCGATCGGATCGAAGTATCTTAATACTTTTGCTAAGCTGTTTCTCTACTTCACTTTTGAACTTTTTGAATTTCTCAAAAGCTTCAGATTTGTGTTTCATTAAGAACACATACTCGAATCGTGAGTGATCATCGATAAAGGTAATGAAGTAGCTATAACCTCCTTGTGCAAGAGTTGACATTGGTTCACATACATAAGTATGTATTAGACCAAGTAATTCTCCCACTGGTTTACCTTTTTCAGAAAAGGGTAATTTGGTCATCTTGCCTTTTAAGCATGATTCGCATGTATCAAATGAACCAGGTTCAAATGATTCCAGAATTCCACATCGGTGTAATTTGGTCATGCGTTTCTTGCTTACATGGCCAAGACGACAATGCCACATATAGGAGTCTATTTGATTATCTATTCGAGCACGTTTGTTGCTAACTTTGATATTGAAAACGTCACCGGATAAATCTAACGTGTAGATACCATTGCATAAAGTTCCGGTCGCATAAAGAACATCATTTAAAGTTATGTAATAGCAATTGCTACTAAAAGTTAAATGATAGCCCTTTCCATTCAAGCATGTAATAGATACAATGTTCTTTATTATCGAAGGAACAAAATAACAATTATCCAATTCTAAGACAAGTCCAGTAGGGAGCTTTAGCAAATATGTTCCGATGGCAACAACATCAATCTTTGCTCCATTTCCAACTCGCAAATTCGCTTCTCCCTTGACGAGTCTTCTTCTATTCCTTAGCCCCTGTATGTCATTACATATATGTGAGCTACACCCAGTATCAAGTACCCAGGTGTCCGAGGAAATAGAGTGACATTCAATAATGAAGATACCTGAAGAGGATGGGGCATCGGATGCCTTCTTCTTCAGGGACTCAAGATAAACCTTGCAGTTTCTTCGCCCGTGGCCCTCCTTGTCGCAGTGATGGCAAGTGCCTTTTCAATCTTTTTGGCCTTTTTCTTTCTTCCCTTATTTTGTTCTTTGGGCTTCCTCTTAGAGCCTTTCTTTAAGGAACCAACTAACAGTACCGTCTTCTGATCCTGCTTTACAGAAGGCTCTATAGTCTTCAGCAGGTTAAGCAACTCAGGAATGGTAGTCTCTAGTTTGTTCATCCGATAGTTCATCACAAACTGTGAGTAACTCTTGGGCAAACAATGCAGAATTAAGTCAATACTTAGTTCGTGATCCATTGCAAATCCGAGTGTGCCTAGTCGCTTAATGTACCCCAACATCTTCAACACAAACTGTGAAACAGAAGTGCCTTCCTGCATCCTAGAGGTGAAGAGGAGTCTGGAGACCTCAAACCTTTCGGATCTCGCCTGCTCGTCAAACAGCTCATGAAGATGGAAGATGATGGTATGAGCATCCATATGCTTATGCTGCTTTTGTAGCTCAGGTACCATAGCGGCCAGTATGATGCAACTCGCAAGTTCAGAATCAGCCACATGTTTCTGATAGGCCACTAACTGGTCTGGAGTTGCATCGTCAGGAGGATGGTTGGGAAGTTGTTCTTCAAGGGCATAAGCAAGCTTTTCTGCCTTGAGGACTATCCTCAATTTTCGAAGCCAGTCCATGAAGTTTGACCCAGTCAGCTTATTAGTGTCCAAAATGGAACGCAAATTCAGATAAGACATGATCAGGTGATTATCCTAGAAATACAAATTGAGGTTATGTGATGGGAATGATAAAGAATGCATCAATATACATTAATTAAATCCTATTTATTTTTCGAATTGAATAACCCTTTTTATGAATTCGGGAGATCGTAGGAACATCTCCAAATAGGTTGATATCCAACCATAGATAAGAACAACCATGGCTAGAGTCCATCAAGTTATTCTTAGCTATAAAGGTAAGTAATTCTACCGATTACATATTATACATATGTAACTATCACATTATGCTATCAACTAATTGAATGTTTGCATAAATCATTGGGTTGTTAACTCATTAACAAGTATGCAACAATATACATAGCACCCAACTGCACCTCTCTTTACATCGACCTTGGCTGTGGCACAACAAATCGATGCTCTAAGCTTAAGGCTGACCCATTAATCAAGAAATAGTTTTAATATGGTTGGAGCTCATTCAATCGTTTAGTCAGGCTTGGATGTGTCCAACAACCAAAACTAAGGATTGACCTCTGACTCCAACTATATTAATCATAAACTAATTCCATGGTTTGAACATGTTGAGGTTCAAGCCGGGCATGGATGTGTCCATCAACCCAAACGAGAAACAAAACTCCGATTCTAACCATATTAATGGAAGGTGTTGGCCTTAATATTTTGTAAGGGGTTTTGGGTTTCATCCTTTTCTTTTATGCACATATAATTATGTCATGTTCTAACGATTTCCTTAATAAAGTATGTATGTGACTTAATTTATCAAGTCTCATTAATTGAATTGGGAACCGGATTTCCTAATTCTAATTTCATACTTTATTCAAGGAATTGTTTTGGGAAACAATTTCCTAAATTATCATAATCAATTTCGGAAATAATATGTTTAAGACTTTGATTTCTCTAAATCAAATCTTATTAAATTAAGAGACAAATTCCCTTAATTCAACTACATATTATTTTCATGAAAATCTTATTTAAGGAAATATACTCTATAGGAAATAATTTTCCTAATTAATTTTGGAGACAATAATATGTAAGAGCATCACCTCATAAATCAAATAAGGAAATTATCGTTTGAGAATCACCTCAAAAATTCCAATATTTGATCACATATTTTATTTATGAAAAATTAATATCAATAACTTAATTTGGATGGCTCCCCGAGGCTCAATCCAAATTAAACATTTGATAATTTAAATTTAATTTAGGAAATTTAATTATAACAACTAACTTTAAATTGGACGGCTCCCCGAGGCTCAATCCAAAATAAAGAATTTTGTAAATAATTTAATTTCTAATTATAAATTTAAATGCCAATTAATATTCCCATAATTTGTCTAGACTTTCTTGAAAGAAAGTGCCCAAAATTGCAAACTTTCCATAAATGAAAAATTTCCAAAAATAAAAGGTTTTCAGAATAATTGTAAGTTTCTGGTACAAAGAAAACTTACGTTTTTCCAAAATTAGAAAATTTCCGAAATAGGAAATTTCCAAAATTGGAAAGTTTTCAAAAATGGAAAGTTTTTTTTGCAATTATCATAAAATTTCAAAAACAGAGATATTATAAAAGTTTGCAAATTTCATGAGGATTTCCAAACTTTGAAATTCCTAAATCGAAAATTTATCATAATTGGAAAGTTTCCATAATTAAAAATTTTCCAAAATTGAGATCATGATAAAGCTTTCCGCAAAACAATTATATGATTATGTCGAACACAAACCTCGGCTCTGATACCACTGTTGGGACTGGGTGCATGTTGACATGGATGCGGGTTCGTAATTTTAAAATTAATTACGTGCAGCGGATGGTTTAGCATAAATAATTTCTCTAAATCATTTAACCACACATCTAAGCATGCAATTTTATCTTGTGTAGACATGATCATATATTTGAAATTTTGCAGAAATATAAACTAATTTATGTATTACCTCGCGTAAATCAAAGGAAGGGACGAGATCCAACCGTAAGCGTCCCTTGGAAGCTCTGCCTCTATTCGTGTCCACGCCGAGTATCTTCGGGATGACTTCGCAAAGCCACGAGTTTCGTGTTCTCGAGAACTACTAGATTCTCCGAGAATGCGACGAGAAAAACCAAGAGAGAAGTCGGAAGACTAACTACAAAAGGATGGCCGGCTGGTGCTCCTTCTTGGGGCTGGTTGGCACACGGCATGAAGGGGAGAAGAGGAGAGAAAGAGAGGGAGAGAGCCTATGCCTTCATCTCTATAATTCACACCCAAGCCTTGCCTTGGGTCCTTTATTTAGTGGTCTCTCAACCATCAAGCCTCTCAAATATGGAATAACTTATTCCATCATGCCAAGTTTGATTTTATATCATGGTTAAAATCATATTTTAATTCATGATAAAAATCAATCAAGTCACTTCTCTCTTATGGAATAAATTTCCTTATCATGGTAAATCAATCCATGATTGATTTTATAAAATAAACCAATCCATGGTTCATTTTAATTTCCATGAAAAATAAATGAAACCTTGGTTTATTATATAAAAAATTTATATCATCCATAATTTTATAAAACAAACCACACTTGGTTTATTTTATAAATTGAACCAAAAACTTGGTTCTCTCCCTTTGTTGTGGCCGGCCAAGCAAAGAGGATGGAGGCCCTCTTTGGCCGGCCCATCCAAGCCAAGCCCCAATGAATTAAACTTATTTAATTCATCTATTAAGTCTTCAAAAGACTTAGCGATTTTACGCTTCCGATGCGTCTCTGAAAAATTCAGATTCGACTTATCGTTTGGCTCAACCAAACGTAATCTATCTTGATTGAAAAATCCAATTTTTAACTCGTTTTAAATCCCTCAGATTACTCGTAGTGCGTGTGACTAAATAAGCTTTCGATTTATGTTGGCCGTCTATAATTAATCAATTAATTATAGAACGATCATGAGTGGCACCTAGTAGTACATCATGATCCCCAATTAATCAAAAGATCAATGGTTGACCTCAGAAAAAATTCTGAAACCTTTCAGCAGCTATAATGAATCGTACCTCATTCCCTTCACCATCTTATACCCACTTGGTTCAGGACATGGTCTATGTGTGTCAGTCCCCACTAGGCTGACTACGTCACACCTAGCCCAAGTAACTTTTTCTCGTCCTACGGATTCTAATTACTCTCATGTATTTAAGAGATTCATACTCTGAACATGTCATGCTCTGGCCAGAGGCTTCGAGTAACAATCCGACGATAGGCCTCGGGTATACATCTCCTTGCAAGGAGTGGTGAATCCTTTGTAGGTTGTTCAAACATCTTCGGGCACTTCGGCTTATACCCAATCATCCTGGGTCCACACCTCCTTGGAGATGCTTGCTCAAGATGCCAAAGTATAAGTCTCCATGACCAAGATGACTTGAACACCACAAGTCAAAGGAATATCGCACTTAAGCTACAGTAAGAACTTCACTGACATATCTATATGTAGACTACCATATGAAGTTTTACAACCAGTCACTCCAATGAACTAGTTCCCTTAACTAACATTCATGTTTATTTCTGAAAATCTCAATGTCACCAGCCAGTGAGAATCAACTAATTAGAGAATAACCCATGCTAGTCTCAAAAGTATTGATAGTGTCCGTACTTATCAATTCATCGACTAGGGACAATTTCAATACTTCACAATTGCACATGTAGAGATAATCACTAGTTGTGAATTCATCACAAATTCTCTCATGCTATGAATTATATTACGGACATTCAGTAAATGAGTTTAAGATTTCAATCAAATACACAAACATGTATACTCAAATAGTGAATATTCATTTATTAAAATAAATGATTACAATCATAAGGTGATTGCCTTAGGACACTTCTCTCATATCACTAACAGTAAGGACTAGGCCCTATTTTAGAGACCAAAGTAGTCAAATTGCCTTGATCTCTCAATTAGAACCTAAATCTATTGATGAGGCATTAGGTGATGTGGATTGGGTCTTAGCCATGCAAGAAGAGCTAAATCAATTCGAAAGAAGTGAGATATGGGAGTTGGTTCCTAGACCCAATGATTGCACCATTGTCACCACTAGATGGGTCTTTAGGAACAAGCTAGATGATCAAGGTAAGATTACTAGGAACAAGGCTAGATTGATAGCTAGGGGGTTTAACCAAGTTGAGGGACTAGACTATGATGAGACTTATGCCTCCGTAGCTAGATTAGAGTATATTAGAATTCTACTAGCATATGCCGCTCACAAGGGTTTCACACTTCACCAAATGGATGTGAAGTCGTCATTCCTTAATGGGGTCATTAAGGAAGAGGTCTATGTAGAACAACCCCCTGGGTTTGAAGACTCAAACTATCCTAGACATGTTTACAAATTGAGAAAAGCCTTGTATGGATTGAAACAAGCTCCCCAGGCTTGGTTTGAATGGCTTTCTTCTTTTCTAGTGTCTAAGGGTTTTAGGAGAGGAACAATTGACCCAACTTCGTTCCTAAAATCTAAGGATAAGGGCATATTTATGACCCAAGTTTATGTAGATGATATTATCTTTGGATCCACAAATAATGACTTCCTACATGAGTTCATCAAGTGTATGGAAGATGAATTTGAGATGAGCCTTGTAGGAGAGTTAACCTTCTTTTTAGGTCTTCAAGTTAAGCAAACAAATGAATGGACACATATATTTCAAACTAAGTATGCTAGGGAAATGCAAAAGAAATTTGGTTTATAAAATGCTAAGGTAACATCTACCCCTATTGGAATAAATGTGAAAATGGATAGTGATGTTGAAGGGAAAATGGTAGACTTAAAATAATATAGGAGCATGATTGGTAGTCTACTGTACCTAACCACTAGTAGACCCGATATACTATTTGCGGTAGGTATGTGTGCAAGATACCAATCATGTGCCAAAGAGTCCCATTTGGTGGTAGTAAAGAGAATCCTAAGGTATGTTAAAGGTACTCTCAATGTCGGGCTTTGGTATCCTAGAACCCCAAATGTTGATCTTATTGGATACACTGACTCGGACTATGCGGGGTGTAAACTAGATAGGAAGAGTACCAGTGGATGATGTCATTTCCTTGGGTCTTCTTTAGTTAGTTGGAGTAGTAGGAAACAAACATGTGTTGCCCTATCAACAATGGAGGCCAAATATGTGGCAATGGGTGGTTGTGTGTCCCAACTACTTTGGATCATGCACACTCTAGAGGATTATGAGTTACATTATTCCAAGGTCAAAGTCTTGTGTGATAATGTAAATACAATCAATTTAACTAAGAATCCGGTTCACCATTCTAGAACAAAACACATTGAAGTAAAGCATCACTTCATTAGGGACCATGTGACAAGGGGAGACATAGAATTACACTATGTTGAGTCAAAGTCAAACCTTGCCGACATTTTTACCAAGTCTCTTCCCGAATCGGAGTTCACATCCTTAAGAAGAGGTCTTGGTATGTGTTTTGTAGAAGTTTAGGATGAAACTTGGGGTAATAGATTAAAAAGGTGGTGCTTGATCCATTAGGATGATACAATTGGTTCACTTGTGCTTGTGGCATAGTGTTAAATCATTAAATGTATCAAAATTATTGAAAATAGACCAGCCATGGGGAAGACATGTGTTTAATTAATGGGCATTTTGCCCAAAGATCATGGTTGGACATTTTAAATATTTAAAAACCATTTTATGTCTTATATGTTTTTCCATAAGCTTAGAAGATATATGATTGCAAAATTAGGTTGAAAGATTGATACAAACTTAGTGGTTTTCAAGAATTTTGAACTTTAGTCAAAAGTCAAGCATGTTTGAAAGTTTTCATGAACTGATATTTCTCCTTGATAGAATATATTATATCAAACATGCCTGCAAATTTTTACGATTTTTAGATTTTTTGGATTTTTTGGGGAGTTTCTGAAATTTGGCTCAGAAGCTGAAAAATCAGACTGATAGAGTATCAGTCGACTGCCCCCATGGGCAGTCGACTGGCACGCCTGATTTTAGCCTGCTGAGAATTTTTTCAGAAATCAAAACTTCTCTCATTTGATGCCATGGGTTAGCATTGCTGTAGGCAATCGTTTTGATAGTGTCAAAGGGGGAGAATGGGTGGTTTAAGTTAGATTTTTAGCTTAAATTTTTGACTTAATCTTGGATCATGATGAAAATTGAAAATGGGCAGAAGACATGGGTTAAGGGGAAGGTTCCTTTGGTTTTGCTATGTCTTGTATTTTCATTTGCTGCTGCTTGTTGTTAAGTTAGGTTTCCAACTTAACTTTTGGTTTATGATAAGAATTGAAAAATGGGAGAAGACATGGGTTAAGGGAGAGTTTCCTTTAAGGTCTTACTATGTCTTGTTTTTCAATTACTATTGTTATTTACTGTTGTTGACTGGTTATTATTTATTTCCTAACTTAAACATATTGCCACATATCGAAAAGGGGGAGATTGTTGAGGCAATCGACCCAAGAATGATCGGGAAGATCATGGTTTTGATGTATGCGTGCCAATATATTTAAGGTTAGGGTGTTGTGTTGTATTTGATATGTGTGATTGAGTTTGCAGAACTTGGAGAATCACACATGGAGAACATATCCGAGGAATGAGAGCCGAGGGAGGAGGACTCCAAGGGCAAGCCGGGAAGTGGACTTCAAGGGCACACGTGAAGGGTGGCATGGAGGCAAGCCAAGGGAAGGCTTGTGTGCGCATCCGAGGGACGATGGCCAGAGGAAGAAGACTTCAAGGGGCAAGCCAAGGGAGCATAGCTGAAGGCACACGTGAAGGAGAGTGTTCGGAGTGAATGTAAGTGAGTAGAGAGACTGGGCAGTCGATTGGTAGGAAGCCAGTCGACTGCCAAAACTCACAGAAAGTTTTCAGCCTCGGACCAGTCGACTGCCCCAGGGGCAGTCGACTGGTCCCCCCGAAAACTAGCCGTTGGCTAGCATTTAAAGCTAGGCCAGTCGACTGCACCAAGGGCAGTCGACTGGTGCAGGGCTGGACAGCTTGCGAAGTTGTCCTGTTCTCTTATAAAAGGGGACTTTTGCACGAGTACAGTACGGTTTCTTACTGTACCAAAGTGCTGCTAGTGCCCCGATTGATCAGATCTTCCTCTCGTTCTTCATCGCATCATGTAAAGAGGAAGAAGACGTTCTTTGTAAAGGTTTCTCCACCTTGAAGGAGGGTTTAATAGTGGAGAGTGTGCAACCGCATGGATCCTTGGATTAGTCACCTTTCGGGGTGGATACCAAGTAAAAATTTCTGAGTTAGCATTGCTCTCTTGTTTTCATATATTTTTGTTTGTATTGCGCTAACATCTTTGTAGAGAAAATCGAGAAAAAGTGATATTCACCCCCCCTTTAGCAACGCACGCGATCTATCAATTATATCCCAATTCACTCCATCTGGAACACCACAGTGGAATGGTGTATCTGTTAGGATGTATACTAAAAGTCTTACCTTTTGGTCAGGATACATCTACATTTTAAAGAGAATCAGAAAATCACACAGTGCATGTTTATATTAGTATGTGCACTAAACGTCTGATGCTTGACATTGTAGATAACATGGTGCTTGGTGTCGCACAGAAGATCATGTTATCAGGTTCCTTACTGAAGCATAAGAAAGAGGCTCACAACCGAGATGGAGTTGGACAAACCATCGGAATGATTGTAGTGTAATTATGTATGGTTTATCTTAACCATAGGATTACACTAGTGTACTTTCTGTACATTGAGTAAGACCAAAAGAGAGGTCATCCAATTTTTGTACTGACTTAGTAAATTCGATTAGACCTCGGATAATATTATGGAGTATGCTCTCTTAATCCCGAAATAATGACGGGCATATATTATTAATTATTATATCTTTGATTTACCAATGGGCGAGATTTATTCCGTTAGATCGATAGGCCCGGTAAGTTGGGAGAGAATATTAATAATATGATGTGCCATTGATTATTGGCAGAATCCGTGTCTTGGTGAGTCAGGGTGATGATGCCCCCTTGGTGAGCTCATAAAGATCGTCATGTCAAATCTTGCAAGTGGACTATGGTCCGACATGATAAAAAGGTTGAGTGGTACTAATCAAAGATCAAGAGGGTAATTAATTTAATTATCAGTAAATTAAATTAATTATCGGGCATATGATATCTTAAATACGGGGAGATGGACGACTCGTAATATGTGGAGCCCATATGAAAATATGGGGGATGGTGAGGAAGTACAATGAGATCCTTTAGTGGAATGAATCTCCATTAATGGATCGGGTTTGGATCCATTAGTTGGCCAAGAACCAACTCCTCCTCATGGTCCCTATCTTAGCCCAATAAAACCCCATAGGAGTCATGATACAAAGCCGGTTAATTAAGGAATTAATTTGGGATTAATTAAGTTACTAATCTCGTATTAATTAAGGAATTTATCTCGGATTAATTAGGGAATTAATCTTGGATTAATTAAATGGTTATTCTCTGATTAATTAAGGAATTATTCTCTAATAAAATTTTGGAATCAATCCATAATTGATTGGAAAAATTTTCCAATTAATCATATATATCCCATATATATAAACCCCACTTCTCTCTCTCTCTCTCAAAAATCTAATCTCTCTTTACCTCACCATCTCTCTCACCTAGGGCGCCGACGACCAAGTGGAAGAAGAGGACTTCCTCCTCTTATTCCTTGCTTTGACTTGGTAACCTCAAGACCGTAGTCGATCACAGAGCAAGGGAGGACTTGGCTTCACCCTTGGTGGCACACGGCAAGGAGGGAAGCAAGAAAAACTGACGGCGCAAGGTGGGAAGTCAGCGCCGGCATTGGAGGAGAAAGAGAGCTTCTCTTCTCCTTCTTTCTCGCTCTATTCTTCTCCATCTTCTACTGCAGACATACACAAGACAAGGAGGAGTTCACTTCTCCTTTGTGGCGTGCGGAAGTAAGGGAGCAAGAAGTTTGGTGCACCGACGAGGGAGGCGGTCCTTTTGGTGTTTGTCGCTAGGAAAAAGGAGAAGCCTGAGGAGTTCTTCTTCCTTGTGGATTTGTTGTTGTGAGATAGTGAGAAGTAGGGGAGGTTGGCTCGGGTGGAGGTGAAGAAGAAGAGCTCTTCTTCTTGATTTTGTTGTCCTCTTCCTTGAAGGGTCGGCGGCGGGAGCCAAACCCTAACCTTAGGGTTTGGCATTTGGCGCAAAGGAGGGAAGAAGGAAAGGATTAATTCAAGGCCTTGGTGACATTGTGTCTTGGTAGATCATCGCCCACACGACGTCCAAGAGGGGAGGGTCATAAGATAGAAGACTGCGAGGTAAACGACGAGGTATATCTCTCCCGAGCTCCAGTTTTGTTTTGCTATGTTTTATTTATGCCTTGTTGCTTTGTCTCATCATTTCATGTATGTTAGTTTATTATTTTGATTTGGAATCATAGATAATAATTAATTAACTGGACCCCGAAGATAAACACAAAAACCGGCGATCCAAATCGTCGTCTTTTTCGCGGTTAATTAATCTGGAAAGTTACAAGGCCTTAACATCGGTTTCGGCCAAGTTGTAACTAGGATTAATTAACACGACGTCGAGTCGGTCGTTAGAAGGACGAGTCTCTATTCGGATTAAAATTTTAATCCGTAGCCATAGAGAGGTCTTTCAGATACGACCCCGTGGTTGTCTTGGAAACCTCCAAGCTATACCAATAGTATCCGAGCGGAGAAATCATACTCTATTAGATATGGTACGATCAATGATGAGTCAGACAGATCTTCCTACTTCCTTCTGGGGTGTGACGCCCGCCCTTATATCTACCCTCGGGGCGGGGTCACGTGCACTTAATCTCTAAATCCGCATATAAAATTTTTCTTCCTAAAGTACTAAGGACAAAGTACTAAGCATGCTTATTTAACCTATAACCTAATAGGTTTCACTTATCATAAAATCAAGTATATAAGTGATTCAAGTATAACATTCATTAATAATAAATGTTAACACAGTATGATAATGTAGATATGAAGATCTTTATTCCCGAGCCACCACCCCACACATCTTCAGCTCTCCTGCCTCTTCCTTCAGTTCAAGTATTTCTTACCGCTATCTGCAGCATAAGAAAACAACATGAACTAGTAAGCAAAACATGCTTAGTAAGAATCCGGGCCTACTCGCAAAATCCATATCGATACATCATATCATGTACTCAGTAATCAAGATAGAACAAGATTAAGCATCATAAGCATCTCATCAAGCATCATAAACATCACATCAATTTATCTCTAAGTACTTTACGGAACAATATTATCACATGATGGGAAAAGTATGCTTTTCAAAAAGGTTCCATAATGGTAAGTACTTCAATATAACATATCATCATCCAGGGCCCAGTTGTAGTACCACATCATGCGCGTTCCCTAATAAATTGGGGTAGCGAGCCACCAATCTAATTAGAGCAGGACCCTTCCGTCCTACCAATGCCATGACCTTAACATGCTCATTGGATTTGTTTAACGACCCCCTTCCGAGTCGGGTACACAACTTTTTAAAGTAAAGTAATTTATCATGCAATTACTCATATATGTATATGCCTAAAGGTACTCTTAATCACTTCTCAAAGGGACACACCACACATTCGGGTGCTCTTGATCCCCTAGGGACACACCACGCATTCGGGTGCTCTTGATCCCATTTCAATAGAGTATCTCCTTTTTAGGCATATTATCAACCACATCATGTTCATACATCATATGTCATCCATGTTCATACATCACATGTCATCCATACATGCATCATGTTTTCATACATGTTCATATATTCATCATATTTTATACATGTTCATACATACATCATATGTCATACATGTTCACATGTTCATCATATTTCATACATGTCTCATAATTCGTACATGCATCATATTTCAATCACACATCTCATTTAATCATCTCATGCATATACATCTCATATCATTTCACATACACATCACATAAAATAATTCCACCTTCCTAAACCCTAATGTTCATCATAGGTAAATCAATCATCCCTAAACCCTCATCTTCCTAAGTTGGCCGAATATTGTAAGGGTAGGGTAGGCTAGGTTTTTGACATCCAATCTTCTCACAAATATTTATCCAAGCACCTTACCTACACTACTAACCATTTACTCATCCTAGGATAACCGACAACCCAAAACCCTAATTCAATCCTCTTGGGCCGAAAGTTGTAGGATAGGGTAGGCTTGGTTTTTTGGCACCAAATTCTCACACAACCAACTATACAAACATCTTGTATACAATATCATACCATACATTAAACATGGATAAACTTTTGGATAATTCCACCCTCACTAATCCCTTCTCTAGGTCTTGGCCGAAACTTACATAAGGGGTAACCCTAGAATTTTGTACATAACACCATTAAGGAAACCCATACACATTTACATTAAGTTTTAAGGAATGTATTCCTATAACCAAAGGGACCAAGGCCTCCCTCCAAGGGGGTGGCCGAAAGTCTCCCAAGGGAAACCCTAGTGTTTTGTTCTCCCAAAAATTTGGAAACAACACCTATGGGTCTAAAATCCCTAGGGCACTAGCATGTATCAAGATTTGACAAAGAAAACTTCACTTGGACCCCTTACAAGGGGTGGCCGAAACTTCCTAAGGGAAGTCTTGTGATCTTTTGCAAAGGAATGCACACAACAAACGTTCAACAACAATTATGCCACAGGCGAGAGGATACTTACATCCTTGCGCTTGAATTTACTCTTCTCTTTAAATTGTAGGGTACCCTACACTTGGAGGGTGAGTGAGAATCCTTCTCTTGGAATCTTCCTCTAAGCCTTCTTGAACTTAGTAGTGACAAGGTCTTTGGAGGGTTTTCTTCCTTCCAACTTTTCTAGGGCTAGAACCCTAGATCTTGTTTTCGAAAATGGAAGGGGAAGGGAGAAAGGGGGGTCTCGGTTTTGGAAGATGAAGAGGAAGAAGAAAAGGAGAGAAGGAAGTTGCTCCAATTTCCACCTATTTATACTTTTCTCATGAAAAAACATGTCTCTTCACTCTTACACACTTAACAAGCATGTTTCTTATTCTCTCAACAAGAAACAATGCTTGGTGTAGTGGTTAAGGCATGAAGAGTGCAACTAGGAGGTTCAAGGTTCAAATCCTTGCTTCCTCCTTTCTACCTCTTCTTTTTATTTTATTTTGCACTAATCCATATCCAACCCCTTAAGCCAAACCCATCATGAAATTTCATAACAATAATAATATCATGAATTTCCTTAACATTTCATAATATTTCATGATAATATTTCATGAATTCCATCACATCTCATATTCATGAATTCATAATATTTCGTATTCTTCCATAATAATATTTCATCATGAATTCACAATATTATCCATATAATATTTTATAAGGAATTCATAATATTATTCATGGTGAAATTTCGGGGTGTTACAATCCTACACACCTTATAAAAAGTTCGTCCCGAACTTTTAGAACAGATCCGGATACTTTAATCGCATCGTATCTTCCTGTTCCCAGGTGGCTTCTTCAAATTGCTCATTCCGCCATAGAACCTTTACTAAGGGTACTTCCTTGTTTCTTAGCCTTTTGACCTCCCGATCTAAAATCTGTATAGGTCGGCGTTCGGAACTAAGGCTCTCCGGTTCTTGCACTGGTGGGGGTTCCATCATTTGACTCGCATCAGGGGTACACTTCTTGAGCATCGATACGTGGAATACGTTGTGGATAGCCGCCATCTCTGGCGGTAGCTCCAGCTCGTAGGCCACCTTGCCTACTCTTCTCAAAATCTGATAGGGTCCCACGTATCGCGGACTCAGTTTCCCCTTCTTTCCGAATCTCATCACCCTTTCATAGGGGCTACCTTCAGGAATACCGGACTCCCCAACCTCGAACTCGAGTGGTCGACGTCGCTTATCAGCGTAGCTCTTCTGCCGACTCTGAGCAGTCTCTATCCTCTGGCGGATATTCTTTATAGCCTGAGTGGTCTCATCAATAATATCG